>JAUIMM010000180.1:0-290000 GCA_031769625.1 Taudactylus pleione
GACCGGTGATCGGGCCTCCGGTGATGGCTCCTCTCCGGTCAGCTGGTCTCCCATAGTACACTGGGGCCCGGTCATCAGGTGATCGGGCCCCAGTGCAGTATGGGGGATCACCTGATCGGGAAGCCAGGAGAAGATCACCAGAGGCCAGGAGGATGCAGGTAAGTGTAATGAAGGGAGGGGGGTCACGGGGGGGGGGTTGTGGGGGTCCACGAATGTGGGGGGCGGGGCTTAGCACCAGGGGGCAGGGCTTAGCATCGTGGGGGGGTAGTAGCGGTGGTCGGTCGGCACATGCGCGGGCTCTTAGTCGCGGTATTTTTTCCGAAAATACCTCGACTAGAGTGCGGATGGATCCGCAGGGACAGAGCTTTATCGCAAGCTCTGTCCCTGCAAGGGATTTATAGTAAATCCCTGTGATATTGCCTGAATACGCAATGCGAATTCACTCGGTAATATCACACTACAATCCGCATTCAATATGCGGATTGTAGTAAATAGAGCCCTTAGTCTTTTGGTGACTTATGTGAGTATAATCATCCTAGACCTCTAATTTGTAAGGTCAAGTATTTCCCTTGACGCAGGCTCCTTTTCTGTAAACCTCCATGAGGTACTTCAGTAATAAATGATTAGAGTAAGCTGTTGATAATGTTTCTGGCTATGTGCCCACACACTTTCACTCTGTAGGCTTGTATTAAAGCTTTATTATATGTGCTCTATGTTTCTTTTGAGATCTTTGGTGAGATCCTATTTTTAATTATCTGAAACTAGAATAGCTGCTCTCTTCTAATATTAGTGGGAATCTACAAATAATACCAGTTAATTAACCCACTGTAATTTAGCATCCGTATCTCTTTCTCTCTTGCACGAAAGTTTGGATTTCTGTGTATAGTGGTGCGTAATGCTGTGTACAGTTTTAGGGGCCTATGTAACAAGCCATTTTTTACATACAATTATGCAGAAACTGTAGTTTCTGCATTTTTTTATGTATCAATCCTATGTACTAATAGCACAATGCAGGAGATTTCACAGAAATATCTGTCAGAGTACTACTTAGCACCGCAGATCGCAGTCCCCATTATTATCAATGGGGACTACGATCTGACCCCTATGTACTAAAATCCAAACATCAAAGTAAGTTAAGCACCGGTAATTTACACCATTCGTAAAATTCTACTCCAACCCCTAAGCATCACTTATTTTTAGTAAGCAGATTGCATTTCCCATAATTGTAATGGGAAATGTGATCCGACTAAAGTTACTAAAAATTAATTGTAAAAAAATACCGGGGAAAGCCCTGTGATAATAATGCCATCTGGAGGTGGCGTTATCCAGGGTCTCCCCCGGTTACCGGACTACTAATCTGCTCTAAAAGGCAGAGCAGAGCCTGGAGCCGGCCCCAGTGATCAGCTGTGTGGTCTAAACAGACCACACGCTGATACACTGCAAAAAAAAAAAATCACTTACCTGAGTCCAGGGACCGGTGATCGGGGCTCCGGTGATGACTCCCCTCCGGTCAGCTGGTCTCCCATGCTGCACTGCAGCCTGGTCATCAGGTGATCGGTTCCCAGTGCAGTATGGGATATCAGCTGACCGGAGGCATGGAAGACATCACCGGAGCACCGATGACGGCAGGTAAGTGCTATTAAGGGAAGGGGGGTCGCAGGGGGGTCCACGATAATGGGGGCAGGGCTTAGTGCTGGGGGGTAGCAGCGACTGTCGGTCAGTGCATGTGCGGGGCACTAGTCACTGCAATTTATGGCGAAAATAACGTGACTAGAGTGCGGAGGGGATTCGCAGGGACAGAGCTTTCTCTCAAGCTCTGTCCCTGCAAGGGATTTGTAGTAAATCCCTGTGATTTTGCCTGAATTCGCAATGCGAATTCAGTTGATAATATCACACTCAGTGCTCGAAGTGGGAATTTAGAGGTGGGGGTATGGAGATTTGGAGATTGAATCCCCCCCTCCGGCCCCTGCTTCCATATCACCCCACTGTACTTCTCACCCCCACTGTACTTCTCCCTGCCTGCTCCCCTCTCTCACACCCTGCCCTTCTCACTAAATGATTCCCTCTCTCTTTCACCACCTACAATACTAACTACCTGCTTCCCTCTGTCTGCCCCCTATTCTCTCTTTCAACCCTCCTCTCTCTCTAATTGCTACTGACCTGCATTGCTGGAAAGGAGCCACCAGGAGCATCGGGTCTTCTTGGTTGCTGCAGTTTAATCCAGCGACGCTTCTTAGCCAATGAGAAGCTGCCACTTGGCTGCTTCTCATTGGTTGGCCACCAGCGAGAGCCCTGATAGGCTGGCCACCAGTGAGCCCCCCGATTGGCTGGCCGCCAGCGAGCCCCCTGATTGGCTGGCCGCCAGCAAGCCCTGCTGATTGGCTAGCCGCCAGCGAGCCCTGCAATTGGCTGGTGGCCAGTGAGCCCTGCTATTGGCTAGCCGCCAGCGAGCCGGCCAGTGCGTGCTGCGCCTGTTACCTTACAATGCAGCCGGGACCTAATGCTCTGTCCCGGCTGCTACATGCCAGCGCCTCAGTTGATCGAGATGTGTCCCCTGCGGGACACATCTCTACACATTGCCGCCGCTGTTCCAGCGCTGGGATCCCATTCTGGATCCCAGCGCTGGTACATTCCCTTCTGTGGCTAAAATGAAGTGGGGCCGGGAAGTGGCGGTATGTCATACCGCCGTATACCGCCCCACTTCGACCACTGATCACACTACAATCTGCATTACAAATGCGGATTGTAGCAAATAGCGCCCTTGGGGTCTGATTTATCAATGCGTTTTATCACTCATAGGGCTCTATTTATTAACATTATTTTTACTAAAATAAAGTGAAAAAGGGTATTTTCCCACCCTTTTCACATTATTTTAGTTTCACGTAAATTTATTACAGGCCAATTGGAGTAGAATTCGTAAAATTCAACTCCAAGCCCTAATTATTACAGATTTTTAGTAAACAGATTGCATTTCCCATAATTGTAATGGGAAATGCGATCTGCCTGAGATTTACTAAAAATAAAATGTGAAAAAATACCGGGGGACCATGCAGCTGATCCCTGGGGCCGGCTCCGGGCTCTGCTCTGCCCGTTAGAGCGGAGCAGTAGTCCGGTAACTGGGGGAGACCATGGATAACGCCACTTCCCGGTAGCATTATTATCACAAGGCTTTCCCCGGTATTTTTTACAATTTATTTTTAGTAACTTTGGCCAGCAATCTGATTACTAAAAATAAGTGATTATTAGGGCTTGGAGTAGAATTTTACGAATTTTACTCCAATTGCCCTGTAGTAACTTTAGGTGATACTAACATAATGTGAAAAGGGTGTGAAAACACCCTCTTACACTTTATTTTAGTAAAAATAATGTTAATAAATAAAGCCCATACAGAGAAGAAATGGCAAGCAGCACAGATATTAGTAGACAAATTGTCTAATGAAAACTATCAGTTATGGAAATATAAAGATGTTTTGTGGGAAGTTATAATTGCAGACAGGTCAGAGATTAATAATCAGGAATGTGACAAGAAAAATGGACAGGCACTAGTAACTTGAAGATGATCAGCTAATTCATATAAGACATGAGAAAACTGCTAAGGATATGTGGAACACAGTGCAAAGACTATATGAACAAACCAGTTTAAACAACAAATTATAACTGCTAAGAAAACTGTACCAGATGAGATTTAGCAAAAATAAGACTATGCAAGAGCATATCAATGGGCTGCTGGACATTGTAGCACAGCTTAAATCTATAGGAGAAGATATAAAATGCAGCTGTCAGGTTCCGGCCTGGGATCGGCCGCTACTCACCTCTGCGCTGGCGTCCTTGGGCTTAGGTGTTCAGTCGCTGGGAGTGGAGGTGAGTGGTGGCTGAGTATTCTCCCTGGGGTCTGCTAGAGCTTCCATGTGTGCGTCCTGGTTCCCGTGGTAGCGGGCATGGGCGCAGCCATGTTGGTCCATATCATCTGACTAGTCTCCCCCAATGGAAGCCCTTCGGTCACTCTGCTGATCCTCTGATACAATGACCAGCTACCTAAGGGTATATAGTCTCACTCAAGGAACAGGAAGTTGCTGTTTAACTTCGCTGTTCCAGTGACTGTGATACTCACCAGTGTTTCTCTGTGTTAATTCCACAGTGTGTTGCTTCAGCCTTCTCGCTGTTCTCCAGTGTTATTTGCATCAGCTGCCAGGCTGACTTCCAGTGTGTAATTTCAGTTCTCTCACTGAACTAAATTTACTGAACTGAACTAGTTAAATTTGCTAAGAAGTGATGTTGCCCATAGCAACCAATCAGATTCCAGGTATTATTTTCTAGAAGGTGCTAGATAAATGAGAAGTAGAATCTGATTGGTTGCTATGGGCAACATCACTTCCTACTAGAACTCCCATCTTAGTAAATTTACCACCAGGTCTTTACATAACAGCTCCTGTGTTATTATTATTGTGCTGCTCAGTTCCCCTGCTGCCTCCCTGTGTTACTGATGTCAGCTTTCATGCTAATTACTAGTTATCTCCCTCTGGTTCCTTTACAATTCTCAGTGCATCCCTGTGTTACATTTCCCTGTGCTCTCAGTGCAAGTCAGCGACTGGTTCCTTTACAATTCTCAGTGCATTCCTGTGTTACATTTCCCTGTGTTCTCAGAGCAAGTCAGTGGCTGGATCTCTACAATCCTTTGTACAACCCTGTGTTACATTCTTTGTGTTTCTCAGAGCAAGTCGGCATCTGGATCATCTCCAGTAACCATTTAAATTCTAGTGTTTCTTAGTGCTATTACATTCCTAGGGTTACCAGTGCTAACTCTCATAAATATAGTTACCGGTCTTCCTGCCACTCCCAGGTACCTGTCCAGAAGGCCACGACCTCCTCACTTGGTGCAGTGAAACCCATATACCAACTGGAGGGGTCACTGGTGAAGACCAACAAATGAGTTAGACTCTGCGCCTCTGTGTACGTCTAGCCAAACCCGGGTTTGGCCACAATAGGAAGACATAGTCACTTGTACGAGTTGGATTTAGTGATCTATGTCTATTTTAATTCCTCCAGATGTCCAACATTGGACACTGACTGTGAGGCAGAGGGTTGACTACCAAACTTGGAGGAACTGCGCTTGCGCTATAGGGGTTTTCCCAGTGGAGCTCAAGCAGGCGGTTGCTGGGAGACGCTTGAGCACACAAGCCAGATGTGACTCAACACATGGCTTCCAGCTGGGAGTTCCGTGTGGATGGAGGTATTCCCAATAAGTATGTAGGGAATGGACAACTAGTAACCGGGTAACCGAGAAGTGCAGACAGTTTGGATACCAGCAGGAGTCCCCCTAGGGGTGGTAGCTTGGAGTAGCACTGCTGCCTCACAGAGATCTGGCAAGGGTAGCTGGAGTCTGGAACAAGCAGGGTCTGAAGATAACAACTTGGAGCAGGTAAACAGCAAGGGAGCACAGAGAACTAGTACCCAGCTTGCACTGGGATTAATGTTGCGCTGGCAAAGAAAGAACTGCACAGCAGCCCTTAAATACCAAAGGAAGTGCATCATGGTTGCTAGGACTCCCAATAATGCTCTGGCTGGATTGGCTGGAATGAGTCACCTGATGAAATCCAAGATGACGGCGCCCATGTCGCGCTGCAACACTGCCTAATGTGACCCAAACTCATGCCTACATTCAGGACTCTGTGCCTCTGTGACCCTGAGGCAAGCAGTGACGACTTCCAGAGGGACCCCACCAGAAGGATACTGCCAGAGGGACCCCGCCACAACATCCAGACATGTAAGGCTCACAGGCCCCAGACACACACAGCCTTGGTCGTGACAGTACCCCCTCCATTATGGGTGACCTCTGAGCATCTCTTTGGTTTTCCAGGGTTTTCAGAATGGAACTTGTGAAGAAGACGGGGCGCATCGACATCTTCTTCTTTTACCCAACATCTCTCTTCAGGACCGTACCCCCTCCACGCCAACAGATATTGGAGTTGTCCATAGCGGAATCGGGAATCCAGGACTTGCTTAATCTTGAACTTGACTCCTCTCTCAGTATGAATCTTGGGAGGTGGAGGCAGAGCTGGAAGAAATCGACCAAGAACTAATGGTTTGAGGAGAGAGATGTGGAAGGAATTTGGAATCTTAAGATAGGTAGGTAGTCATAGTCTATAGGCCACAGGATTGATCACCACCGTGATAGTAAATGGACCTATGAAGCGGGGGGGCAAACTTCATAGAAGGCACCTGGAGTTGTAGGTTACAGGTGGAGAGCCATACTTGGTTCCCTACTTTCATACTAGGAACAAATATCCTCTTATTGTCAGCCCCTAACTTATAATGATGGGAGGCTTTCAGTAGAGACGCACAAATTTGGGCCCAAGTGCAGGAGAAATTTTGTAGGGAAGTGGATACGGCTGGAACATCGAAGGCTGGTAAACTTTGGAATTCAGGAACCCTGGGATGATCATAAACCACGAGGAAAGGAGTCTGCCTGGTAGAGGAATGGTATGAGCTGTTGTGCACAAATTCTGCCCAAAGCAGAATCCACCCAATGGTCTTGTGAAGAAGACATCCTTAAGAATGTCTCCAGGTCCTGATTCACTCTTTCCATGCACCCATCGGTGTGGGGGTGATGGGCTGTGGAGAATTTTAACTTGACTTGTAGAGCTGAACACAGGGCTCTCCAAAATTTTGCCACAAACTGTACCTTCCGGTCAGAAACAATCTCAGTAGGTAGGCCATACAGACAGAATATATGGGAGATGAACAGCTGGACTAGTTCAGGAGCAGAAGGTAATTTCTTGAGGTTTATATAATGTACCATTTTGGAAATTTTTTTTATCTATCTTGACCCAAATGGTGGAGTAAACCTTGGAAACAGGCAGGCCAGTTACAAAATCCATGGTCGAGTCGGGGTGGGCAGAGGGCTCAATTTTCCTGCGGGTGCTTGCCGGGAGGTCTTATGCTGAGCAAAATTGGGTACAGGAGGAAATGAACTCTGAGACTTCGGCTTTCATGGCAGGCCAACAGTATCTCCATAAAAGCGGGATTTATGAGCCCAAGTTAGGAGCTGTCTCCTGAGATTTGGGGCCACGAAGATTTTCCCCGGAGGTGGTTGAATATCAATAGCAGCAAGCACCTTGGATTCCAGAACAGGTGTCTCCCCAAGATCTTCTGTAATGTTTTCAGACAAGAAGGATAGTGATAGGGCATCTGCTTTTAGGTTTTGAGACCCCGGGTGGAAGGTTAGGGAGAAGTTAAAATGAGAGAAGAAGAATGCCCATCGAGCTAAACGAGGACTAGCACAGTGAATGTTTTATAGGAAGAGCAAATTTCTATGATCTGTGTAAATGGTGATGGGGTGTTTGGCGCCTTCAAGCAAATACCACCATTCCTCGAAGGCAAGTTTGACAGTCAACAGTTCCTGTTCCCCAATAGGGTAATTCTTTTCAGCTGGCAGGAATTTCTTGGAGAAGTACCCACAGGGATGGACTCGACTATCCTTGAATTTTTGGGAGAGAACAGCTCCTACTGCCTCTGAAGAAGCGTCCACCTCCAACAGGAAAGGTCTATCCACATCAGGTTGTCTTAGGATAGGAGCCGTGACAAAAGCTTGCTTTAGTAGTTAAAAGGCTGATTCGGCCTCTGGAAACCATTGAGAGGGAATTGCCCCCTTTTGGAGGAAGTGCTGCCGTAGCCTCACCCACGCGGCAGCCCGACATGAGCAGAGTTCGAAGCAGCGGAAGCCCGACAGCGCTGGAAATCCCGATCGTGGATAGGTGAGTATCTACTAACCTAACCTAATCCCCCTAACCCTAACCCTCCTTAGGGGTGCCTAACCCTAACTTCCTCCCCAAGTGCCTAACCCTAATCCCCCCTCTAAGTGCCTAACCCTAACCACCCCCTTCCCCGCTGCCTAAACCTAAGTCCCCCGGGGGGGTGCCTAACCCTTGCCCTCCCTCCGCCTAGCCTAACCCTAACCCTCCCGGGGGGGTACCTAACCCTAAGTCCCCCCCGGGAGCCCTAAACCTAACCCTCCCCCCCGCAGCTGTCCTCTCGCGGCGCCTGGCATCACTACGATCGGGATTTCACCCTTGCCGGGATATGACAGTCGGGAAGCCGGCTGCCGGTATTTAGGCAGTCGGCTTCCCGATTGCATACCACCCACGCTGTCTCTTTACAGATGGACTCTGCAGCATCAAAGCTGCAGAGTCCAGCCTTGTGTCCCGGAACCCCCACCCATCCGTTCGCCCTCTGTGCGGAATGCCCAGCTGCCGCTCGGTGTCAGGTGAGGGAGGGGGCTGGAGGATGTTGCATTCTTACAGGGAGAGACTGGTTTGGCACATAGAGGTCTCTGGGCTAGTTGGTGAATGTCATTATTTTAGTCAACAGTGAATCCACAGCTGCTGTATCTGTCTGAAATGTATCTGATGTATACGGTATCAGCAATATCCTTCATTATTTTAGTCCTATATTTATATGAGGTGTCTGGTGAGGGAGGGGGCACTGGAAGTGTCTGGTGAGGGAGGGGGCTGGAAGTGTCTGGTGAGGGAGGGGGCTGGAAGTGTCTGGTGAGGGAGGGGCTGGTAGTGTCTGGTGAGGGAGGGGGCTGGAGGTGTCAGGTGAGGGAGGGGTCCGGATGTGTCTGGTGAGAGAGGAGTCCGGGGGTGTCAGGTGTGGGGGCTCTTACAGAGCAAGAAGTCCACCCACTGACATCACTTGTGATGTCAGTGGGGCCGGCCCTAGACGGTAGGCATTCCCATGGGAACGCCTCCATCTGGGCAGCCACGCCCTGGCACGCCCACCAAAGGGGGCGTGCTGTCACTCAACATCGACAGCACGCCCCCTTTGTAGCGAGACCCGGAGCGACGGCTTGCCCATCGCTATCCAGGTTTCGCACATGCACACGACGGAGCTGCCTCCGTCGTGCGTATGCGCAGTGGGCCAACATCGACCTGCTTGCGAGCGCTCAGCGCTCGCGAGCGGGTCTGAATCAGGCCCAGTGTTCAAAGTGGATGCGGATGTTTCCAATGAAGACCTCTACAGGGAATTGTACAAATTTTAAAAATAAGAATTGGGTTTGCTCTACCACAGTCGGACACCTCTCCTAATGACTAATTAAGCTATTGCAAGTTTCCACTTAGCTTAGTCAGTAATTGCTCACCTTACTCCGAAGTGCTGTCTTCTGCATCCGGCGTCAGGACAAGGACTCCAGCAGCAGTGGTGAGTATGTAGTGTTTGTGAGTGTGTATGACTGAGTATGAGTGAGTGTGTGTGTGCATGAGTGTGTATGACCCCCGGTTTATGTGCGTGTCCCCAGTGTCAGTGTGGCCCCCCAGAATGGTCGCTGGGAGAACTACATCTCCCAGCAGCCCTTGCCCCTCCCACTAGCCCCTGGAGCCTCCCAGCAGCCCCAGGACTCCCAGCAGCCCCCTCTTCAATGAGAAGATAGAGTGTTAGGCCACCGGGAGCCGTGGAGACCACCGGAGACCCCCGAGCAGGTAAGTACAGAATATATATATATATTTTTTTTTGTTTTACACAGTGTGGGGTTTTCAGCTCTGACCACTTTTTTTAAATTGGATACCGCAGGTATTGGGAGCACGCATACCCACGGTAATCCAAAATTGTGCACGAGGGGCGCAAGTTCTTTTACCTCGTGCCCAATTGTGTATGCCCCATAATGGTCCGAGAAAAAGGTTTACCAGATGTGGGGGGCAGATGAAGAGGCAAAAGGGGCAACAGGACCTCAAGAGGGAAGAGGAATTAATATTCATCCTATCCTCTAGCCCATTATCCCCGGCAGAGGTGAGGGTTTTAAACAAAGGATTGTCCTACTGTATATCCTCAAATAAACCTGATCCCTTTAAATGGAAAGTAGATATGTACAAGCTGCAACGTACATTCAAATTAAAGGAACATATTGGGAAATACCCTACTTTGACTCAGCGTGAGATGCTGCCCCCGAAGATACAGAAACTAGTTCCTAAATGAAAATTTGAGCCTGTTTCTTCAAATGCTTCCATCAAGACTTATCATACACTACTTGAGGCAGCAGGATCTACAAACGTTGCCCCTGTTCTAACCAGATAGGAACATTTTGCCCTCAAAGCCCTCATCAAAAAACAGGATATTATCAGAGGGGCTAATAAGGGGGGTTCAATCGTGGTACAGGATACCTCTGATTATATGACAGAATATTATTGTTTATTAATTGACAGTGACACATATTGTTTACTGGACAGAGTTCCTACTCAGATGTATAAAAGTTGGATAGCTTATTACAACGGGCACAAGTTGATGGTTTGACCTCAGCTGAGATTCACATTAAATTACTGATTGAGTTTCCTATTGTACCCCTTTTTTATACTATCCCAAAGTACATAAGGACGCACAGAGGCCCCCATGGAGATCCATTATCTCTGCCCGGAGTTCTCTGTGTGAACCTTTGGCCATCTACTTAGATGCTTTTCTCCAGCCTTGTATACAAAACACTTTTCCGCATTTGAAAGATTCTAATATGCTGTTGAGGAAATTGATGTCTTTAGAACAGGTGCCTGATGATATATTGTTGGCTACGATTGATGTGACAAGCCTGTACTCTTGTATAGCACACGGGGCAGGTTTGCAAGCAGTAAAACATTTTATTATTACAGGGAACGTGCAATATCAGGGTCCAGGTATTGAGTTTTTCTGATACTATTGGAGTTTACTTTGAGCCACAATTACTTTATGTTCAATGGCATGTTTTATAAACCAAAAACTGGATGTGCCATGGGCTCAGCAGTGGCACCGTCGTTTGCCAACGCATACATGTGGGAGACTGAACTCACTATTTTTCGAGAAAGAAAATGCACAGTTATTGTTTCTTTACTATACTGTAGGTATAAAGACGATTTGCTGCTATTTTGGATGCGTAGTGTACAGCTACTGGTTGATTTGGAGGCAGTACAAAATAGTTCCACAAGCCTCATTAAATTGACTTTGTCCTATGATTATTCAGAGATTTGTTTTTTGGATATCTCCATCAGGGTGCAGGCTAGTAATATTAAGACCAATTTATACTCTAAACCCACTGATCGCAACACGCTTTTACACCACAATAGTTTTTGTCAAATCCGAAGTGGGAAGTGGACCCGGACTGGGTGCAGGCAGTTTCCTGATATTGGAATGAGGCTGGACACAGGGGGGACTTGTTCATGCCTTTGCTGGATGATGTGGAGGACAGAGATCACAGGGAAAAGGGAACTAAATCCCGCCGGGGTTTATGTACTCCATATGTGTTTTAATTTTAAGGTACTATTTTCTACTGTCTATTATGTGTTATGATCATGTGTTGTTTTATTATAATGCACCTTTTATTTGATTAGAGCCCGACAACTTTTTTACCAGTTAAAAATCAGAATGGCTCAGCATCGGCTTGCAATTCGCACGGCCTCGCAAACGGGCACAGGGGAACAACCTGTGGACCGACATTTTGCAGAACTGAAGCACAGCCTAGCCATATTAAGATATAGAATAATTGACCACGTACCTGAGTCCATATGTGGGGGTAATAGAGCGAAGAGATTATTGCTACTTGAATCTCGCTGGATTTTCCTTTTAAACACATTAAGACCTAGAGGTTTAAATGAATTGTTGGGTTTAATTAATTTTCTATAAGTGTAATGTTAATTTTAGTATAGTAGATTTGTTTTACTTGGTACTTTCAATACTTCTGGGCTAGCTTTTTTTCTTAAGAGATTAAAAGTTTAATGTATATTTATGCAGTGATAAAAAAATTGTATGAGTATTTGTAAATATGGTGTTGTTTCATCTCTTTATTACATGATGTAGATTCTTAAGGTGCCCACACACATACCGATGTCCTCACGATACGATTTTATGGCCAATTTCCTCATGAACTTTCACGGGAGCTCCCTTGCCGTCGTGATCACGATTTTGGAAAAAAGACACCCAATCTGTCTTACTCTCTCACGATCTATCGGATCGTACGTATCGTGAGATTGGCCATAACAAGTCGTGAGTTGAAAAAAAAAATAAAACAGGCTCTTGACTATTGGTGGGAAATTTAAATAGCCATAACAATGGGAGGGGCTAGCTAGGGAGTATAAACAGCAGGCGTCCTTTAAAATCTGTGTATATTCAGCTCTGCTACTAGATGAGGCTAGGTGTATTCCTGCTGAATCCTGTACATTGCTACTGTGCTCTTTGTATTTGGCTTGCCTTATACAAAAGTTTATTCTACCTGCAAGTGTGTGCTACCTACCTGCATTCTATCCTGTTCCTGAATTCTGTACTGATGCGTCCCTATCAGTATAGAGTGTTGGTCGCTGAAGCTGGGGTCCGGGAGATTAGGAAGAGGGCCCAGCGAAGAAGGACGAGAGCATGCTGGACCAAGGAGTGGCTGCTACAAAGGGATACCCGCTCTCACATGTCCCTGCTGATGGAGATCAAGGAGAACAACCCGGATGACTATCGGAACTACCTGCGCATGGATGACGCCAGCTTCCAAGAATTGCTGCATCTGGTGACCCCCCACATCAAGAGACAGGACACAAGGTGGCGGAGGGCAATCCCTGCTGAAGAGAGACTGGTGGCTACCCTGAGATACCTGGCTACAGGAAGGTCACTGGAAGACCTGAAGTTTGGGACACTCATCTCACCTCAGTCCTTGGGCGTCATCATTCCGGAGACCTGCAAAGCCATCGTAAAAGTGCTACAGTACCACTATTGCAAGGTAAGTTAAAAAAAACACCACACATTGGTTTCTTGTGCAAAGAAAAATTGTTATTTTTATTTTTTATTCAACATAAAGCAAAAAATTGCCTTCTTTTAGTGCAATGTGCACTGACCTGCAGGCAACTGAAATTGTGCACTAAACTGTGTGCAATATCCTTTTTTTATAACAATTTTACAAAAGAACATTATCACCAAATTTTATGAATCCTAATAGGCAGCCGGCTGTATGTGATAGGGTGGGTCAGACGCCAGTTTGAACAGGCCAATACACACATGGCACAAGTACACATTGTGGCCCCGGCTTCCAGCAATGTGTACTTGTGCCATGTGCGTAGTGACCTTGTCCAAATGGCGTCATCACCACCCTATCCCATGCAGCAAGCACCTATTAGAATTCATAAAATTTGGTGATATTAAAATCAAGAAAAAATTTACATCTCTGTATATTGGGGCGACTCATCTGCTGCATCCAGCAGAGCATTATACAAGGTGGTGCTGGTGCTTGGGGTGGGGGAGTAATATCTAACTGGGCAGGGGGGGGCGGACATACCTATTTGGGGCAGGGGAAAATAGCATTGGATCTGCAAAGTATGTAGAATTTGAGATATTTTTGCTCATGCAGTGACTCAAGAGGTCGTAGTTTAACCTTAAAAAATTTCTTTGGATATCTGCATCCAGATTTCTCAATGTGCTGTTCACATGAGCTGTGAAATCATCTATTGTATCTGGGGGTTTCTGTAGCAGCCGTTCTGCGTTTTGTAAAAAATGGTCCTCTCGAAGATGAGGGTCCAGGTGGAACTTGAGTTTCCACTTGTGTGCTATTCTCCGGATCATTGTCGCCTCCGAGCAGACTGAGGTCCGGTGTGGATGTTAAATCAGGGTCTTTGGTGGGTGTCTATATAGGGAAAAAAGATATAAAAAATATTATAGTCATGTTTTAACATCTTTTTTACTATTTTTACAGTTTCCTAACAGGAGTGGACCAGCATCGCGGAAAATTTTTGAACAACGTTGGAATTTCCCTAACTGCGGAGGAGCCATCGATTGGAAACACATCCGCATCAACCCACCTGCCAACCCCGGATCATATTACTACAACTACAAAGGATTCTTCAGTATCGTTCTCATGGCAGTGGTGAATGCCAACTACGAATTTCTGTTTGTTGATGTTGGCAAGAATGGCCGTGCTTTGGATGGTGGGTCCTTCAAAAAGACGGCTTTCTACCAGAGACTCGCCAACAAAACCCTCAACTTGCCCTCACTGGACCAGACAAAGCACGGCCTAAATTACGTTTTCGTTGCAGACGAGGCTTTTGCATTACATGAACATGTGATGAAGCCATTTGCACACAGGGGCCTGACCAGAGAGAAAAGGATCTACAACTACCGTCTATCCCGGGCACGGTGCTTTGTGGAAAATGCGTTTGGAATAATGAGCAACCGCTTCCACATTTTCCACACCACCATCAATCTACATGTGGAGAAGATAGACTGGGTCGTGATGGCGTGCTGTGTGCTGCACAACTTTCTGCGAAGAAAATCTACTCAACGAGGAACAGTCCCAGCTAGACCAGAAGATGTTGGACCCCTGGAGGACATTGAACATTTGACATCTGTGTCTGCACCACCAACTACAACAACATCCACCGCACGTGCCAAAGAAGTGAGGGAGGAGTACATGACCTATTTCAATGGACCAGGTGCTGTACCATGGCAGGAGGACTGTCTGTGAACTACTGACTAAATTGGACATTTGGGATTTAACAACAAAAACATTAAGGATTTTGGTTTAAACTGTGTCACTACTTACCAAGACTTCTGCAACCTCCTCATCTCCCTCACGCTCAGACATCAAGATGATTGATTCCCTTTGAGGCTCTTGTTCACTGATGAATGACATAATTTGGTAGTACCACAGCGCTGGAGTATATATTTCATCTGTAGTCGCTCCTGATTTTTTGGAGTCATCCACCTTCTTTTTTTCTTTGATGTACAATGTCCTGAGATTTTGAATCTTTTACCGTACAGTTTTCAGGTCTGCATCAGATATGTATTTTTTTGTATACACCAACAGTTCCTCGAGTGCGGCCAACTTGTGCGACTTATTGTGGTGCTTCCAAGAACTGATCTTCCACAGACAGTCTTTCGAGTGCAGGATTTCAATGAATCCTGTAACAAATTCACGTTCTGAATCCATGGACATTATCTATGAATAAGAAAAAAAAAGACATTTAAATATTTGTGTATATAGTTTTGTTAAATGTAATGTTGTTATAGTTCACATTTTTAATGTTTTAATATTTTCTTTTTACAGGTTTTTAAAGGTTTGTTATGGTAGTCTACTCATGTTTTATTTTACAGGAATGTTATGTGTTTATTGCTTGGTAATATAATGTTTTTCTTTGTTTGACAGTATGGGTTTCCACCTTTGGGCCTGTCGTTGTGGTAGAACTACAGATCCCAGGATGCCCTAAAAACAGTTTCAAAAGTGGGTGGCAGGTCATCCTGGGATCTGTAGTTCCACAACAGCTGGAGACCAAGCTAGAAGACCCCCAGCTTTAAATAATGTGTTTTTAAATGTAATGTATGGTGATTTTTTTGTAAAATACGTGTTTATTTATTTATTTTTTTGATGTATTACACACATTGGTGGGCAGTGGGAGCTTAATGCATGACCCAGCCAGCGCCCGCCTCAATACGGCGGGCGGTGGCTGGGTCATGCATTTATTACCTGGGAGCACACATTGGTGGGCAGTGGGAGCTTAAATGCATGACCCAGCCACCGCCCACCTCAATACGGCGGGCGGTGGCTGGGTCATGCATTTATAACCTGGGAGCACACATTGGTGGGCAGTGGGAGCTTAATGCATGACCCAGCCACCGCCCGCCTCAATACGGCTGGTGGTGGCTGGGTCATGCATTTATTACCTGGGAGCACACATTGGTGGGCAGTGGGAGCTTAAATGCATGACCCAGCCACCGCCCGCCTCAATACGGCGGGTGGTGGCTGGGTCATGCATTTATTACCTGGGAGCACACATTGGTGGGCAGTGGGAGCTTAAATGCATGACCCAGCCTCCGCCCGCCTCAATACGGCGGGCGGTGGCTGGGTCATGCATTTATTACCTGGGGGCACATATTGGTGGTCAGTGTGGTTGCAAACTGTACAAATACTCACCAAATATCCAACAAAACAAGACTTCAGTGTGCAGGCTCCCAAAGTGCTCCATACACGATGCTGCACAAGATGGCGATGGGGCGTGTCCAGGCTTCTGTCAGTGAAATTCCGCATTGTGTGATGAATCGTACGATTCATCGTGAGGAAAGAAAACCTCACGATCGGCTTCCATCGTGTTCATGGTTGGCTAATCTGCCCTACAGCACGGCAGATCAGAAGATGCGATATACAATGAGCGGGGACGCGCATCGGCATCGTGCTTGTGAGTATAAACATTTATAATGTTCTATGTCAAGTAGTGATGTTTACAGTGATTCCATGGCAACGTGCCCGGGACCTGTGACGCCACTTCTGGTTGATGCACAGCCTGTGCCCTGCCCGGAAGTGAGTGGACTGGAGCCGCGGGTGGCACGTCTGGAGGCTGGGTGATTGTGGGTCTTGTGGGGGTAAGTGTATTTATATTTCACTTTGTTTGTTTCACAATTTTTATGTCCTGAAAAAACGTTGACAATATATTTCACCTGAGTTTATCACATACTAAGACTCCGAGTGCCGCCTTTGGTTTGATCACTGTACAATTGGGGTCTTGGTCCCTCTAGGAAGTCACCGGGGCAAGTAAACCCTTGGATGGGGCATGAGTGCTGGAGTTACGGAAATTTTACATATCTATATATATATATATATATATATATATACTGTGTGTATATATATACGCACACACACAAAAAAGTTGGTTCAAAAAGTAAGGTGCCAAGGCCTCTCACATGTTTAATGTTCTGTATTTCATTCTAATTTCCTGCCAGGCAGAGCAGGTAGACCGCTGTTTCCCGTTACGGCCAATGGACTGTGCATCATATCAGTCATGCTGTCCCAACATCAGTTGCAAGATGGCGGGGCTGGCGGAACCTTTGAGGTGTGTAGTGTGATTAGATTTCTACGTCTAAAGGGCACATCAGCAGCTGTAATTCTTTGCCAAATTGTTGAGTTATACGGTGATAACATCATGTCATGGAAAGAGGTTTGCTCTGCCTTTGCCTGTCTGAGGAAAGAGGCTCAAGATGAGTAGCGATACGGCCGGTCAAGCACATCCAACACAGATGACAATTTCTGCAGTATTGATGGTTTGATTCAGGAAGACAGACACATTCGAGTTAGTGATATTGCTGGCGAACTGAACATCTTAGTGGGTGCTGTGCACAACATCATTCATGAGCAACTGAGGTACAGAAAAAAGTGTTCACGCTGGGTACCGAAGCAACTCACAGAAGTTCACAAAACCAGTAGAATGAGATTGTCTCTCATGCACTTGATGTGGCACCATTAGGAGGGAGTGCGGTTATTTGAATGTATTGTTACAGGTGATGAAACTTGGGTGCATCATGTGACACTCAAGACGAAGCATGCATCCATGACATGGAAAAATGCATCTGCTGAACTTTCAAAGAAATTCAAAACAACTCCTTCTATCAGTAAAGTAGGTCATGGCAACCGTGTTTTGGAACCACCAGGGCATGCGCTCTTATTGTTTTCCTCACTAAGGGAGATACTGTGAATGCTGTCTGCTATTGTGACACATTGAGCCGGTTGGGGAGGGCAATTTCTTGAAAACGACCTGGGTTGCTGCTAACAGGCATCATATTGCTGCACGATAATGCCAGGCCACACTCAGCGAGTGAGTTGTTACAGTGCTGCAATTGATAGGTACTAAGCCATCCTCCCTCCAGCCCAGACCTGGCACCGAGTAATTTCCATCTCTTTGGACCATTTAAGAAGCATCTGGGTGGAAAGTGATTCGCAACCGACGGCGAAGTTCAGCAAGCCGTCATGTCTTGGCTTCAGGTGCTTGACACTGATTTTTTTCTATCCGGGATAGATGCCTTGGTGTACCATTGGACCAATTGCTTAGACAAGTATGTGGACTATGTGGAAAAATAATCTGTACCAAGGCCATACTATTAATTATAAATATATGTACGAGTTCAGTAAATTTACACAATGCAAGCTCTTGTTGCCTTTTATATCTGTATGTGTATATATATATATATACATATAGTGTGTGCATATATATATATATATATATACATATATATGTATATATACATACACCAGTGTATGCCCTGGCACACTGGTATCCAAACTTTAATAACCTGTGGCCTCCTCTAACCCCCTAAATAAAGACACCAACAAAAAAAGGTGTTTTGTTGCTGGGTGTATGTATGTATATATATATATATATATATATATATTGTATCGCAAGTTACTGAAGGAGTGCTGCCTGCTTCTTTTGAACTTGTTTATTCAGTCTCTGCTTATGCTTGGGCTGATTGGATCAGTGCACCCCAGTTACTGGACTTTATAAATGGAGTGCTGATCTACGGAATATGTATGTATATATATATATATATATGTGTGTATATATTAGGGGTGAGCGGGTTCAGATTTCTGAAATCCGAACCCCCCCGAGCCCCCCCGATCCGAGGCAGATCCGAGTCAGGCTCGACTTTTCCCGCCTGACTCGGATCTGAAATCGAGGCAAAACGTCATCATCCCGCCTTCCGAGTCTCGCGGGTTTTGGATCCTATATAAGGTACCCGCGTCGGCGCCATTTTCTCACTCGGCTGTGGACAGTGAAGAGGGAGGGTGGGAGTTAGGGCTGGCTGGGCTGTGTAGTGTAGTGTAGTGTAGTGCTGCTGTTGTCCACTACTTCAAAGTCCATAGGGGCTGGCTGTGTTGTGCTGTGCTGCTGTTGTTAATAGGGGCTGTGTCCACTACTTCAAAGTCCATAGGGGCTGGCTGGACTGTGTTGTGCAGTCAGTTCTCCATAGGGGTTGTGTCCGCTCCAAAGTCCTGTGCAGTGTCCCAGTCCTAAAGGGTTGCTGTAGTGTTGTCCAGGGGGTGCTCTGTCCATTAGGGGTGCTCCCCCCAAGTACTAAAAAAATAATATATTTTCTGTGTTTGTGAATTGTGTGTGCAGTAGCCGCACGTGCATCAACAAAGTAGTGCCAAGCGTGCGCCTGTGTCATAAGTAAAGGGCCGGCTTGCTTGACCGTTAAAGGGTGCTGTAACCCCCAAAGTACACTCCAGTCCAAACCAAAAAAATAAATATTTTCTGTGTTTGTGAATTGTGTGCGCAGTAGCCGCACGTGCATCAACAAAGTAGTGCCAAGCGTGCGCCTGTGTCATAAGTAAAGGGCCGGCTGGCTTGACCGTTAAAGGGTGCTGTAACCCCCAAAGTACACTCCAGGCCAAACCAAAAAAAAATTATTTTCTGTGTTTGTGAATTGTGTGCGCAGTAGCCGCACGTGCATCAACAAAGTAGTGCCAAGCGTGCGCCTGTGTCATAAGTAAAGGGCCGGCTGGCTTGACCATTAAAGGGTGCTGTAACCCCCAAAGTACACTCCAGTCCAAACCAAAAAAATAATTATTTTCTGTGTTTGTGAATTGTGAGCGCACTAGCAGCACGTGCATCAACAAAGTAGTGCCAAGCGTGCGCCTGTGTCATAAGTAAAGGGCCGGCTGGCTTGACCATTAAAGGGTGCTGTAACCCCCAAAGTACACTCCAGTCCAAACCAAAAAAAAAATTATTTTCTATGTTTGTGAATTGTGTGCGCAGTAGCCGCACGTGCATCAACAAAGTAGTGCCAAGCGTGCGCCTGTGTCATAAGTAAAGGGCCGGCAGGCTTGACCATTAAAGGGTGCTGTAAACCCCAAAGTACACTCCAGTCCAAAACAAAAAAATAATAATTTTCTGTGTTTGTGAATTGTGTGCGCAGTAGCCGCATGTGCATCAACAAAGTAGTGCCAAGCGTGCGCCTGTGTCATAAGTAAAGGGCCGGCTGGCTTGACCGTTAAAGGGTGCTGTAACCCCCAAAGTACACTCCAGTCCAAACCAAAAAAAAAATAATTTTCTGTGTTTGTGAATTGTGTGCGCAGTAGCCGCACGTGCATCAACAAAGTAGTGCCAAGCATGCGCCTGTGTCATAAGTAAAGGGCCGGCTGGCTTGACCGTTAAAGGGTGCTGTAACCCCCAAAGTACACTCCAGTCCAAACCAGAAAAAAATTATTTTCTGTGTTTGTGAATTGTGTGCGCAGTAGCCGCACGTGCATCAACAAAGTAGTGCCAAGCGTGCGCCTGTGTCATAAGTAAAGGGCCGGCTGGCTTGACCGTTAAAGGGTGCTGTAACCCCCAAAGTACACTCCAGTCCAAACCAAAAATAAAATTATTTTCTGTGTTTGTGAATTGTGTGCGCAGTAGCCGCACGTGCATCAACAAAGTAGTGCCAAGCGTGCGCCTGTGTCATAAGTAAAGGGCCGGCTGGCTTGACCGTTAAAGGGTGCTGTAACCCCCAAAGTACACTCCAGTCCAAACCAAAAAAAAAATAATTTTCTGTGTTTGTGAATTGTGTGCGCAGTAGCCGCACGAGCATCAACAAAGTAGTGCCAAGCGTGCGCCTGTGTCATAAGTAAAGGGCCGGCTGGCTTGACCGTTAAAGGGTGCTGTAACCCCCAAAGTACACTCCAGTCCAAACCAAAAAAAAAATTATTTTCAGTGTTTGTGAATTGTGTGCGCAGTAGCCGCACGTGCATCAACAAAGTAGTGCCAAGCGTGCGCCTGTGTCATAAGTAAAGGGCCAGCTGGCTTGACCATTAAAGGGTGCTGTAACCCCCAAAGTACACTCCAGTCCAAACCAAAAAAAAAATTATTTTCTGTGTTTGTGAATTGTGTGCGCAGTAGCTGCACGTGCATCAACAAAGTAGTGCCAAGCGTGCGCCTGTGTCATAAGTAAAGGGCCGGCTGGCTTGACCGTTAAAGGGTGCTGTAACCCCCAAAGTACACTCCAGTCCAAACCAAAAAAAAAATTATTTTCTGTGTTTGTGAATTGTGTGCGCAGTAGCTGCACGTGCATCAACAAAGTAGTGCCAAGCGTGCGCCTGTGTCATAAGTAAAGGGCCGGCTGGCTTGACCATTAAAGGGTGCTGTAACCCCCAAAGTACACTCCAGTCCAAACCAAAAAAAAAATTATTTTCTCTGTTTGTGAATTGTGGGCCTTATTCAGACCCACTCACGAGCGGCTGTCCGCTCGCAAGTGGGTCGATATTATGGACTGAGCATGCGCACGACGGAGGGAGCTCCGTCGTGCACATGCGCCAGACGCGACGAGCGAAGGAAAGTCCTTCGCTCGTTGTGTCTGATCAAAGGGGGCGTGCTGTCGATGTTGATTGACAGAACACCCCCTTTGGTAGGAGTGCCGGGGGCGTGCCTCCCTGACGGGGGCATTCCCACGGGAACGCCTCCCGTCAGAAGCCGGCCCACTGACATCACTAGTGATGTCAGTGGGAGTGATTTTGGCTCTGATAGAGCCAAAATCACTCCGGCGCTTGCGGTTGAAAACCTCAACCGCAGGCTCCGGCTCGCAATTTCGATGGTCGCGATGGTCTCGACCATCGCGGCCATCAAAATGCACGCTCGTATAGCCTGTGGGTGGTGACCCACAGCTATACGAGCGTCCAGAAGGACGCTCCATTTTCATGGAGGCCGGCCCTCATTCAGAGCGTGCGCTCTGCTCAGAGCGTACGGCTCTGAATGAGGGCCTGTGTGCGCAGTAGCCGCACATGCATCAACAAAGTAGTGCCAAGCGTGCGCCTGTGTCATAAGTAAAGGGCCGGCTGGCTTGACCATTAAAGGGTGCTGTAACCCCCAAAGTACACTCCTGTCCAAACCAAAAAAAAAAATATTTTCTGTGTTTGTGAATTGTGTGCGCAGTAGCCGCACGTGCATCAACAAAGTAGTGCCAAGCATGCGCCTGTGTCATAAGTAAAGGGCCGGCTGGCTTGACCGTTAAAGGGTGCTGTAACCCCCAAAGTACACTCCTGTCCAAACCACAAAAAAAATTATTTTCTGTGTTTGTGAATTGTGTGCGCAGTAGCCGCACGTGCATCAACAAAGTAGTGCCAAGCGTGCGCCTGTGTCATAAGTAAAGGGCCGGCTGGCTTGACCGTTAAAGGGTGCTGTAACCCCCAAAGTACACTCCAGTCCAAACCAAAAAAAAAATTATTTTCTGTGTTTGTGAATTGTGTGCGCAGTAGCCGCACGTGCATCAACAAAGTAGTGCCAAGCGTGCGCCTGTGTCATAAGTAAAGGGCCGGCTGGCTTGACCGTTAAAGGGTGCTGTAACCCCCAAAGTACACTCCAGTCCAAACCAAAAAATAAATTATTTTCTGTGTTTGTGAATTGTGTGCGCAGTAGCTGCACGTGCATCAACATAGGAGCAGCGCCAAGCGTGCGCCTGTGTCCCATAAGTAAAGAGCCGGCTGGCTCATTTCTTAAAGGCTGGTGTAACCCACAAAGTGCACTACTCTCCAGCAAAAATAAAAAAATATTTTCTGTGTTTAGCCGCACGTATATATCAAATCGATATAACATAAATGGAGGACCAAACTTTCTCCGATAAAAATAAAATAGAGAAAGATCAAGAACCACTTCCTCCTAGTGCTGAAGCTGCTGCCACTAGTCATGACATAGACGATAACATACCATCAACGTCGTCTGCCAAGGCCGATGCCCAATGTCATAATAAAGGGCACATACAATCCCAAATGACAAAGTTCATGAAAATGACCTTGAAAAAAACATTTAAATCAGCTGAAGAGAAACGTAAACTTGCCAATATGCCATTTACGACACGGAGTGGCAAGGAACGGCTAAGGTCGATCCCTAGTATGTTCATGACTAGTGGTTCAGCTTCACATGATGATGGAAGCCCTCCTCCCACTTAAAAAATCAAAAGAGTTAAGCTGGCAAAAGCACAGCGAAGAACTGTGCTTTCTAAGAAGATATCACAAATCCCCAAGGAGAGTCCAAGTGTGGTGGTGGTTGCGATGCCTGACCTTCCCAGCACTGGATGGGAAGAGGTGGCTCTTTCCACCATTTGCACGCCCCCTGCAAGTGCTGAAAGGAGCACCCACAGTCCTCTTGCTGATATGCCAATTGAAGATGTCACTGTTGAAGTACAACAGGATGAGGATACTGGTGTAGCTGGCACTGAGGAGGAAGTTGGCGAGGAGGATTCTGATGGTGATGTGGTTTGTTTAAATCAGGCTCCGGGGGAGACAGTTGTTGTCCGTGGGATGAAAAAGCCCATCACAGTCATGCCTGGGCAGAAGACCAAACATTCCACCTCTTTGGTCTGGCAATATTTCTATCCAAATCCGGACAACAACTGTCTTGCCATATGTTCCATATGTAATGGTGAAATAAGTAGGGGTAGGGACGTCAACCACCTAGGAACATCCTCCATTATACGGCACCTGCAGCGCGTTCATAAAAAGTTACTGTCAAGTTCAGAAACTTTGGCTAAGACCGTAAGCAATCCAGGGACACCTAAATCCCGCTGTTCTGTTGTATCCAAGTGCCTGCAAACCACACCGTCAACTCCCTCCTCGTCAATTTCCTCCTTAGTCAGGATCGGAAGTAGTCCTGCAGGCCATGTCACTGGCATGACTGACTCTCCTATCCGGGATTCCTCCGGAGGATCCTGCGTTGCTACGCCTACTGCTGCCGCTGCTGCTGCTGCTGGGAGTCGTTCATCATCCCAGAGAGGAAGTAGGAACACCACTACTTTTACTAAACAATTGACCCTCCAACAGTCCTTAGGGAGGAGGATGAAGTACGACAGCAGTCATCCTGAAGCAAAACGTATAACTGAGGCCTTGACTGCTATGTTGGTGTTAGATGTGCATCCGGTATCCGCCATTAGTGCAGTGGGATTTAGACAATTGATGGAGGTAGTGTGTCCCCGGTTCCAAATCCCATCTAGATTCCACTTCACTAGGCAGGCAATACCGAGACTGTACAGAAACGTCAGAAAAAGTGTCCTCAGTGTCCTGAAAAATGCCGTTGTACACAATGTCCACTTAACCACGGACATGTGGACAAGTGGAACAGGGCAGACTAAGGACTATATGACTGTGACAGCCCACTGGGTAGATGTATCACCTTACGCAGCAACAGCAGCAGCATCACCAGTAGCAGCATCTCAGAAACGCCAACTCGTTCCAAGGCAGGCTACGCTGTGTATCACCGGTTTCAGTTAGAGGCACACTGCCGACAACCTCTTAGAGAAACTGAGGGAAATCATCGCCCAGTGGCTTACCCCACTTAGACTCTCCTGGGGATTTGTGATATCTGACAACGCCACCAATATTGTGCGGGCATTACATCTGGGCAAATTCCAGCACGTCCCATGTTTTGCTCACACAATAAACTTGGTGGTGCAGAATTTTCTGAAAAGCGACAGGGGCATGCAGGAGACGCTTTGGGTGGCCCGAAAAATTTCAGGCCACTTTCGCCATTCAGCGACTGCGTGCCGAAGACTGGAGCGCCAGCAAACACTCTTGAACCTGCCCCGCCATCACCTGAAGCAAGAGGTTGAGACGCGGTGGAACTCAACCCTCTATATGCTTCAGAGGATGGAGGAGCAACAAAAGGCCATACAAGCCTATACATCCACCTATGACATAGGCAAAGGAGGGGGTATGCACCTGACTCAAGCGCAGTGGACAATAATTTCCGTGTTGTGCAAGGTTCTCCAGCCCTTCGAACTTGCCACACGTGAAGTCAGTTCAGACACTGCCAGCTTGAGTCAGGTCATTCCCCTCATCAGGCTTTTGCAGAAGCAGCTGGAGAAAGTGAAGGAGGAGCTAAGACGGAGCGATTCCGCTCGGCATGTGGGACTTGTGGATGAAGCCCTTCATTCGCTTTGCCAGGATTCCAGGGTGGTCAATCTGTTGAAATCAGAACACTACATTTTGGCCACAGTGCTCGATCCTAGGTTTAAATCCTATGTGGTGTCTCTCTTTCCGGCCGACACAAGCCTGCAGAGGTGCAAAGACCTGCTGGTGAACACACTGTGAGCTGAAGCGGAACGTGACACGTCAACAGCTCCTTCTTCATTTTCTCCCGCAACTGGGGCTGCCAGGAAAAAACTTAGGTATCTTAAGCAACCCGCTGGCAGTGATGCAGGGCAGGCAGGACCAAGTTTGGACATCTGGTCCGGACTGAAGGACCTGGCAACAATTTCTGACATGTCTACTGTCACTGCATATGATACTGTCACCATTGACAGAATGGTGGAGGATTACATCGGTGACAGCATCCAAGTAGGCATGTCAGACAGTCCATACCTGTACTGGCAGGAAAAAGAGGCAATTTGAAGGCCCCTGTACAAATTGGCTCTATTTTACCTGAGTTGCCCCCCCTCCAGTGTGTACTCCGAAAGAGTGTTTAGTGCAGCCGGGAACCTTGTCAGCGAAAGGCGTAGGAGGTTGCTTCCACAGAATGTGGAGAAGATGATGTTCATCAAAATGAATTATCAGCTCTTCCAGGGAGACCAGCCTCCAGAACGTACAGAGGGACCTGTGGTGGTGGATTCAAGTGGGGACGAGTTAATACTTTGTGAGGATGAGGATGTACAAACTGAAGAGGGTGAGGAATCGGTGGATGAGGAGGATGAGGATGACATCTTGCCTCCGTAGAGCCAGTTTGTGCAGGGACAGATTAATTTCCAGCTTGTTTTGTGGGGGCCCAAACGAACCAATCATTTCAGCCACAGTTGTGTGGCAGACCCTGGCGCTGAAATGATTGGTTTGTTAAAGTGTGCATGTCCTGTTTATACAACATAAGGGTGGGTGGGAGGGCCCAAGGACAATTCCATCTTGCACCTCTTTTTTTTCTTTGCATTATGTACAGTTTGGGGCCTAGTTTTTCTAACTGCCATCCTGTCTGCCACTGCAGTATCACGCCTAGATGGGTCACGTGTTTGTGCCGCCCACTCGTGTCGCTTAGCATAGTCATCCAGCTACCTCGGTGCAACCTTTTGGACATAAAAACACTATTGTGAGGTGTGAGGTTTTCAGAATAGACTGGAAATGAGTGGAAATTAAGGTTATTGAGGTTAATAATAGCATAGGAGCAGAAAAACCTACAAATTCTGTGATTTTAGCTGTTTTTATGCTTTTTTTTCAAAAAAATACAGATCCAAAACACAAAACCCAGAACCCAAAACACGGAAGGGTGGTTTTGGCAAAACCAATCCAGATCCAAAACACGAAGAAAGATCCAGATCCAAAACCAGAACACAAAACACGAAAAGTGGCCGGTGCACACCCCTAGTATATATATATATATATATATATATATATACAGTCAGGTGCATAAATATTGGGACATTGGCCCTGATTCAGACCCACTCGCAAGCGGCTGTCCGCTCGCAAGTGGGTCGATGGTCTGCACTGAGCATGCGCACGACGGAGGGAGCTCCGTCGTGCGCATGCGCCAGACGCGACGAGTGAAGGAAAGTCCTTCACTCGTTGTGTCTGATCAAAGGGGGCGTGCTGTCGATGTTGATTGACAGCACGCCCCCTTTGGTGGACGTGCCGGGGGCGTGCCTCCCTGATGGGGGCGTTCCCAAGGGAACGCCTCCCGTCAGAAGCCGGCCCACTGACATCACTAGTGATGTCAGTGGGAGTGATTTTGGCTCTGTTAGAGCCAAAATCACTCCGGGCCTTGCGGTTGAAAACCTCAACCGCAGGCTCCGGCTCGCAGTTTCGATGGTCGCGATGGTCACAACCATCGCGGCCATCAAACTGCACACTCGTATAGGCTGTGGGTGGTGACCCACCGCTATACGAGCGTCCAGGAGGACGCTCCATTTTTATGGAGGGCGGCCCTCATTCAGAGCGTGCGCTCTGCTCAGAGCGTACGGCTCTGAATGAGGGCCATTGACAGAATTTTCATATTTTGGCCTCTATTCACCACCACAATGGCTTTGAAATGAAACAAACAAACAAGATGTGCTTTAACTACAGACTTTCAGATTTAATTTGAGGGTAATTACATCCAAATCAGGTGAGCGGTGTAGGACTTACAACGGTTTCTATATGTGCCTCCCACTTTTTAAGGGGCCAAAAGTAATGAGACTATCAACTCAAAAGCTATTTCTTGGACAGATGTGGGCTATTCCCTCGTTATTTCATTATCAATTAAGCAGGTAAAAGGTCTGGAGTTGATTCTAGGTGTGACATTTGCATTTGGAATCAGTTGCTGTCGACTCTCAATATGAGATCCAAAGAGCTGTCACTATCAGTGAAGCAAGCCATCATTAGGCTGAAAAATCAAAACAAACCCATCAGAGAGATAGCAAAACATTAGGTGTGGCCAAATCAACTGTTGGGAACATTCTTAAAAAGAAAGAATGCACCGGAGAGCTCAGCAACACCAAAAGCCCCGGAAGACCACGGAAAACAACTGTGATGGATGACAGAAGAATTATTTCCCTGGTGAAGAAAAACCCCTTCACAACAGTTGGCCAAATCAAGAACACTCTCCAGGAGGTAGGTGTATATGTGTCAAAGTCAACAATCAAGAGAAGACTTCACAAGAGTGAATATAGAGGGTTCACCACACGAGGTAAACCATTGGTGAGCCACAAAAACAGGAAGACCAGATTAGAGTTTGCCAAACAACATCTAAAAAAGCCATTACAGTTCTGGAACAACATCCTATGGACAGATGAGACAAAGATCAACTTTTACCAGAGTGATGGGAAGAGAAGAGTATGGAGAAGGAAAGGAACTGCTCATGATCCAAAACATACCACCTCATCAGTGAAGCATGGTTGTGGTAATGTCATGGCGTGGGCATGTATGGCTGCCAATGGAACTGGTTCCCTTGTATTTATTGATGATGTGACTGCTGACAAAAGTTGCAGAATGAATTCTGAAGTGTTTCGGGCAATATTATATGCTCATATTCAGTCAAATGCTTCAGAACTCATTGGACGGCGCTTCACAGTGCAGATGGACAATGACCCGAAGCATACTGCAAAAGCAACCAAAGAGTTTTTTAAGGCTAAAAAGTGGAATGTTATGCAATGGCCAAGTCAATCCCCTGACCTGAATCCGATTGAGCATGCATTTCACTTGATGAAGACAAAACTGAAGGGAAAATGGCCCAAGAACAAGCAGGAACTGAAGACATTTGCAGTAGAGGCCCGGCAGAGTATCACCAGGGATGAAACCCTGCATCTGGTGATGTCTATGCGTTCCAGACTTCAGGCTGTAATTGCCTGCAAAGGATTTGCAACAAAGTATTAAAAAGTGAAAGTGAGATTTAGGATTGTTTAGTTTGTCCCATTACTTTTGGCCCCTTAAAAAGTGGGAGGCACATATAGAAACCTGTGTAATTCCTACACCGTTCACCTGATTTGGATGTAATTACCCTCAAATTAAATCTGAAAGTCTGCAGTTAAAGCACACAGGGGTGTATCTAGGGATCCAAGCGCCCCTGGCAATGTAATGGACTGGTGCTCCCCTCCCCCCCAATACAGTGCCCCCAGTAGTAATCCCCCCTATGCTGCATTGCTCCCAGTAGTAGTCCCCCCTATACAGTGCCCCAGTAGTAGTCCCCCTATTCAGTGCCCTCAGGAGTATTCCCCTCTATACAGTGCCCCCAGGAGTAGTCCCCCCTATACAGTGCCCCCAGTAGTGGCCCCCTCTATACAGTGCCCCCAGTAGTGGGCAACCCTCCCGTAAAGTGCCCCCAGTAGCGGCCACCTATACAGTGCCCACCCCCTTGCTGTGTCAGGCTTACACACACACACACAAGAAAAAAATACAATTTACCTGATCCCCGCTCCTGACGCGACCGCTGCTGTCCACTCTGAGTCCCGGCTCGTCTACCACTATGTGAGATACATTATAACGTCTCTTCCATCATCCGCTGTGGGGGGAGCCGGAAGATGGAGCGCATGAGTGAGCTCCAGCCAGCTCCCTCTGTGGACGACGCAGCAGCCATTTAGAGTCTGTCTGACTCTCATTGGCTAGTTGCTATAACAAACACAGCTGGCGGCTGTGTGTTTATAAACTGTGTAGGGCAGACCGCTCTCACTACGGTCTGCCCTGCACTTGTGGGCTGCTGGTGGCACTGCCGGACGGCGCCCCCCCATTGGTCTGCTCCCCTGGCGAGTGCCATCCTGGCCAATGGGTAGATACGCCCCTGAAAGCACATCTTGTTTGTTTCATTTCAAAGCCATTGTGGTGGTGAATAGAGGCCAAAATATGAAAATTCTGTTAATGTCCCATATTTATGCACCTGACTGTGTGTATATATATATATATATATATCTGTAGTAAAAGACCGGCACTCCAATTCTTGGCAACATGCCCAGGTGCACTCCCAGAGATAACTCCAAATAGCGTAGATATGAAACGGGATGCACTCCGGGACTCAGCAACAAATAATGTAGACAACCAGTCGAGTGGTAGAGGGTCGACGTTTCAGAGCCCCTAGCTCTTTTATCAAGACTTAATACACAAATAACAAAACTTACAATTACATATATACATACCTGTGACATACACCATAGTGCTCATCCCACGCTGTCCCGTCGGAGAACCGTTGACGTCATAGGCGTGCGCAATGCCGGCGGTCAGTAACTCACAGGGGGGCATGGCAATTGTGAACCATCACCAAGGCAATAACGTGTGCAACATAAACAAACTCTGAGGAAGAAAACAGCATATGGTATAACCAGACTGATGTATCACAGGAAACAATATATGTATACACAGAATCCTTAATGGCCACCAAAATCTGGCAGCACACTTAAACTAATAAAGATAAATATAAAAATACTACAATAATCACTGTATATAAACAGATTATGTAATGCTGGAAAAAATACCCAAACATCGTCCCTACTGAATATCAAAAACACCACAGAGTATGCAATATCACAGATATATCTGAACCTAAAAGGCCAAGATATACAAACAATATATCACACTCAAAAAATAATTAAGTATAGAAAAGAACATAATGTATAAAATTTTTTACAAAAAGCAAGACAAAGATAACATCTCATTAAGACCCCATGGGTGGACCGTTTGCAAAGTATAGATCCAATAAGCTTCTTTTTGCAAAAGGATACGATCCCTGTCACCTCCTCTATGATTGGGAGGGACCCAATCAATCATTTTATATCTAATCGTAGATAGGCTGTGATGATTGTCCCTAAAATGTTTAGCCACAGGATGATCCAAATTTTTTCCTTCAATGGCAGCCCTGATGTTAGATCGATGCAAAGCCATTCTTTCCTTCATCTGTCTCGAAGTCTTACCAATATAAAGCTTGCCACACGGACATCTGATCTGGTATACCACAAAGTGGCTAGAACATTTGAGCGGGTATCTAATCAGAAATTTCTTACCCGAACGTGGGTGAAAGAATATATCCCCAGTTTCCAAAAAACTGCAAGTAATGCAGCTTACACATTTGAAATTGCCTGCTTTGCGGGTAAGGAAATGAGAAGTCTTAATTTTGCCATATTGGCTAATGTCATTATGGACTACCGTATCCTTAATATTTCTGCCCCTTTTAAAAGATGGCAAGATGGTAGATCCCTGTAGGGATGGCAGTTTAGGGTCCCTACTGATCACTGGCCAAATATTTCTTGCAGTGTTCATCAGATCCGCACTAGCCGTGGTATATTGCTGTGTCCAAACCACTCTCTTACTGTCAGAATTAGGTCTAGACAATTCCAAGGCTCGACTTCTGGGAGTTGCAAGGACCTTTTGCTTAGCTTTCTGTAAAGTTTTGTAGTGATAACCCCTTTTCAAAAATTTCAAGGACATCTTGTAAATTTGATTAATGACATCCACAGGGTCACTACAAATTCTTAAGATCCTTAAAAATTGCGAATATGGTAATCCATATTTCATAGACAGAGGATGATGACTATCGGCCTGTAATACTGTATTGCGGTCTGTAGGTTTAAAGAACATTGAGGTCTGTAGTTCGTTACAATCATTTTGGCTGATGGTAACGTCCAAAAAATGCACAGACTGATAGCTACATTCAAAGGTGAATTTGATGGGATGTTCTCTGTTATTTAAATCGGTCATCACCTGTATGAACTGTTCTTGTGACCCAGACCATAAAATCTTTAAGAAAAGAGGGCTTAGTTGGCAACAGTGGCTGTAGAAAAAAATCCAAATATTTAGAGATCACATAATACAAGGAATCCCTGGCTGCAATGATGGGTCTGCCGGGAGGGAAGTTCGGATCTTTGTGCAACTTCGGGATAGTATATAATATAGGCAATCTAGGTGACTCTTGTATCAAAGCCTCCTTAGTATTGGCCAAAATGATATTATTAACAACCGCTTGTTCAAGTAAATCATATAGTTTCAATTTGAAACTATTGGTGGGATCTGTATCAACTAATTCATACACTGTAGCGTCTGACAATTGTCGATATATATCTGATTTATAAGGAACCAGGTACTGCACCACTATGCCCCCGCCTTTGTCAGCAGGGCGAATGATGATATCTTGGTATTCACCAAGTTTTTTTAAAGCTGATAGTTCACTCCGTGAGAGATTATTTATGATCCCCTGACTTGGTCTACTATAGTTAGAAATAACATTATCCATATAGTTGGTAAAGCACTTGATATTAATATTAGTAGACTGAGGAATAAACACTGATTTTTTGCGTATAGGACAATTATTGGCAGAAGTCATATTAGGGCCAAAATGTTCATTCAGTTTAAGTCTACGATCGAATTTGAATAAGTCAATTTTATTTTGAAAGGTGTCAGGGAAGTGGGTAGGGACAAAGGATAAACCCTTGTTTAGCACTCGATTTTCAACTTCGGTCAGCACCCTTGATGACAGGTTAAAGACTATGGCCCTCATTCAGAACCGTACGCTCTGAGCAGAGCGCACGCTCTGAATGAGGGCCGCCCTCCATGAAAATGGAGCGGCCTCCTGGACGCTCGTATAGCTGTGGGTGACCACCCACAGGCTATACGAGCGTGCAGTTTGATGGCCGCGATGGTCTTGACCATCGCGACCATCGAAACTGCGAGCCGGAGCCTGCGGTTGAGGTTTTCAACCGCAAGCTCCGGAGTGATTTTGGCTCTATCAGAGCCAAAATCACTCCCACTGACATCACTAGTGATGTCAGTGGGCCGGCTTCTGACGGGAGGCACGCCCACCAAAGGGGGCGTGCTGTCAATCAACATCGACAGCACGCCCCCTTTGATCAGACACAACGAGCGAAGGACTTTCCTTCGCTCGTCGCGTCTGGTGCATGCGCACGACGGAGCTCCCTCCGTCGTGCGCATGCTCAGTGCATAACATCGACCCACTTGCGAGCGGACAGCCGCTCGCGAGTGGGTCTGAATCAGGCCCAATGTCTTCCTGTACTGTGTCTTTCTTTGCCCTCCTCGCCCACTCCCCGCCACGCCTGGTGCGGGTTCTCTTGTTAAATCCAGAGTAGCTCTGGTAGCTACCCCTAAAGGGGGCCTTTGGCTGTTGGAGATCGGAGCTCTGGTAACACATTCTGCGTCACTAGATGATGCGGCACCACTTGAGTTATCAGTTTCAAGTTGATATCTTTTCTGTTTACGAAATTTCGGTCGTGACTCTCTAGTTTGGCCCCGATTATATGCCAAGCTGTAGACTCTCAGTTCAGCGTAGTCTCTGGTTACAGTTTGTAGTTTGGATTTTTTGAACTGAATTAGATCAGCACGATATTTCTCAACTTGGGTAGAAAGTTTATTAAGCCAGTCCTGGGAAGTGTCAGACTTAATCTTTGCCAAATGCACACTTTCAAATGTAGCAATGTTATTTTTAACTAAATTCAATTCTCTCTTAGATTGTTCGATTACCAGGAGAATTAAATTTGTGTATTAAGTCTTGATAAAAGAGCTAGGGGCTCTGAAACGTCGACCCTTTACCACTCGACTGGTTGTCTACATTATTTGTTGCTGAGTCCCGGAGTGCATCCCGTTTCATATCTACGCTATTTGGAGTTATCTCTGGGAGTGCACCTGGGCATGTTGCCAAGAATTGGAGTGCCGGTCTTTTACTACAGATGTACATGCTAACTTGTATCTCCTATATAGGATTTACAGGAACGCTTGGCAAGGCACCCGATATTGTGTTTTACTAAATAGTGCACATCAGACTGTTTATAATCCACTGAGCTAAGTGGATTATTGCTTTTATCTTAGCTATCTTTTGATAGTTTTTCACGATGTCAGCTATTGAGGAAGCTGCTGGATTTAGCAATATTTGTCTGCCTATAGGTGAAGTTTTATCCCTTACTGACACTGAAGCTGAGTCGATTTTGTTTCAAGCAAATTTACAAGAAACATAGGGTGAGGATACCACAGAACAGCTTTTTGCACAATTATTTCGTTTAAAAAAACGCGAGGTTGATTATTTTTTACACGGTGTCTCTTTGTCTGACTATTATCGAGACAAAAAAATCCCCCGTGGATTTCGAATCAAAAATATCCCTACCATCGGACGCTACAATTCAGATTTTTGCCGTAGATGGGTAGCCGTCCTCAATAAGTGTTCTTTGGATTTAATTCTCCTGGTAATCGAAGAATCTAGGAGAGAATTGAATTTAGTTAAAAATAACATTGCTACATTTGAAAGTGTGCATTTGGCAAAGATTAAGTCTGACACTTCCCAGGACTGGCTCAATAAACTTTCTACCCAAGTTGAGAAATATCGTGCTGATCTAATTCAGTTCAAAAAATCCAAACTACAAACTGTAACCAGAGACTACGCTGAACTGAGAGTCTACAGCTGGGCATATAATCGGGGCCAAACTAGAGAGTCACGACCGAAATTTCGTAAACAGAAAAGATATCAACTTGAAACTAGGGGTGAGCGGGTTCGGATTTCTGAAATCCGAGCCCCCCCGATCCGAGTCCGATCCGAATCAGGCTCGACTTTTCCCGCCTGACTCGGATCTGAAATCGAGGCAAAACGTCATCATCCCGCCTTCCGAGTCTCGCGGGTTTTGGATCCTATATAAGGTACCCACGTCGGCGCCATTTTCTCACTCGGCTGTGGACAGTGAAGAGGGAGGGTGGGAGTTAGGGCTGTGTAGTGTAGTGTAGTGCAGTGCTGCTGTTGTCCACTACTTCAAAGTCCATAGGGGCTGGCTGTGTTGTGCTGTGCTGCTGTTGTTAATAGGGGCTGTGTCCACTACTTCAAAGTCCATAGGGGCTGGCTGGACTGTGTTGTGCAGTCAGTTCTCCATAGGGGCTGTGTCCACTCCAAAGTCCTGTGCAGTGTCCCAGTCCTAAAGGAGTGCTGCAGTGTTGTCCAGGGGGTGCTCTGTCCATCAGGGGTGCTCCCCCCAAGTGCTAAAAAAATAATATATTTTCTGTGTTTGTGAATTGTGTGTGCAGTAGCCGCACGTGCATCAACAAAGTAGTGCCAAGCGTGCGCCTGTGTCATAAGTAAAGGGCCGGCTGGCTTGACCGTTAAGGGTGCTGTAACCCCCGAAAGTACACTCCAGTCCAAACCAAAAAAAAAATTATTTTCTGTGTTTGTGAATTGTGTGCGCAGTAGCCGCACGTGCATCAACAAAGTAGTGCCAAGCGTTCGCCTGTGTCATAAGTAAAGGGCCGGCTGGCTTGACCGTTAAGGGTGCTGTAACCCCCGAAAGTACACTCCAGTCCAAACCAAAAAAAAAATTATTTTCTGTGTTTGTGAATTGTGTGCGCAGTAGCCGCACGTGCATCAACAAAGTAGTGCCAAGCGTGCGCCTGTGTCATAAGTAAAGGGCCGGCTGGCTTGACCGTTAAGGGTGCTGTAACCCCCGAAAGTACACTCCAGTCCAAACCAAAAAAAAAATTATTTTCTGTGTTTGTGAATTGTGTGCGCAGTAGCCGCACGTGCATCAACAAAGTAGTGCCAAGCGTGCGCCTGTGTCATAAGTAAAGGGCCGCCTGGCTTGACCGTTAAGGGTGCTGTAACCCCCGAAAGTACACTCCAGTCCAAACCAAAAAAAAAATTATTTTCTGTGTTTGTGAATTGTGTGCGCAGTAGCCGCACGTGCATCAACAAAGTAGTGCCAAGCGTGCGCCTGTGTCATAAGTAAAGGGCCGGCTGGCTTGACCGTTAAGGGTGCTGTAACCCCCGAAAGTACACTCCAGTCCAAACCAAAAAAAAAATTATTTTCTGTGTTTGTGAATTGTGTGCGCAGTAGCCGCACATGCATCAACAAAGTAGTGCCAAGCGTGCGCCTGTGTCATAAGTAAAGGGCCGGCTGGCTTGACCGTTAAGGGTGCTGTAACCCCCGAAAGTACACTCCAGTCCAAACCAAAAAAAAAATTATTTTCTGTGTTTGTGAATTGTGTGCGCAGTAGCCGCACGTGCATCAACAAAGTAGTGCCAAGCGTGCGCCTGTGTCATAAGTAAAGGGCCGGCTGGCTTGACCATTAAGGGTGCTGTAACCCCCGAAAGTACACTCCAGTCCAAACCAAAAAAAAAATTATTTTCTGTGTTTGTGAATTGTGTGCACTGTGGCTGCACGTGCATCAACAAAGGAGCAGCGCCAAGCGTGCGCCTGTGTCCCATAAGTAAAGAGCCGGCTGGCTCATTTCTTAAAGGGTGGTGTAACCCACAAAGTGCACTACTCTCCAGCAAAAATAAAATAATATTTTCTGTGTTTGTGTGCACTTTAGCCGCACGTATATATATCAATATAACATAAATGGAGGACCAAACTTTCTCCGATAAAAATAAAATAGGGAAAGATCAAGAACCACTTCCTCCTAGTGCTGTTGCTGCTGCTGGGAGTTGTTCATCATCCCAGAGAGGAAGTAGGAACATCACTACTTTTACTAAACAATTGACTCTCCAACAGTCCCTAGCGATGAGGATGAAGTACGACAGCAGTCATCCTGAAGCAAAACGTATAACTGAGGCCTTGACTGCTATGTTGGTGTTAGACGTGCGTCCGGTATCCGACATTAGTGCAGTGGGATTTAGACAATTGATGGAGGTAGTGTGTCCTCGGTTCCAAATCCCGTCTAGATTCCACCTGCATCCTCAAAGCAGCAGCGACAAGCGTGCGTCTGTCTGTTAAAGGGTGGTGACACCCTCAAAGTGTGCTACACAAACAATTAAAATATTGTTCTTTTTTTTTCTGTCTTTGTGAATTGTGTGGGCTGTAGCCGCACCTGCATCCTTAAAGCAGCAGCGACAAGCGTGCGTCTGTCTGTTAAAGGGTGGTGACACCCTCAAAGTGTGCTACACAAACAATTAAAATATTGTTCTTTTTTTTTCTGTCTTTGTGAATTGTGTAGGCTGTAGCCGCACCTGCATCCTTAAAGCAGCAGCGACAAGCGTGCGTCTGTCTGTTAAAGGGTGGTGACACCCTCAAAGTGTGCTACACAAACAATTAAAATATTGTTCTTTTTTTTTCTGTCTTTGTGAAATGTGTGGGCTGTAGCCGCACCTGCATCCTTAAAGCAGCAGCGACAAGCGTGCGTCTGTCTGTTAAAGGGTGGTGACACCCTCAAAGTGTTCTACACAAACAATTAAAATATTGTTCTTTTTTTTTCGGTCTTTGTGAAATGTGTGGGCTGTAGCCGCACCTGCATCCTTAAAGCAGCAGCGACAAGCGTGCGTCTGTCTGTTAAAGGGTGGTGACACCCTCAAAGTGTTCTACACAAACAATTAAAATATTGTTCTTTTTTTTTCGGTCTTTGTGAAATGTGTGGGCTGTAGCCGCACCTGCATCCTTAAAGCAGCAGCGACAAGCGTGCGTCTGTCTGTTAAAGGGTGGTGTAACTCTCAAAGTGTTCCAAAAAATAAAAAACTATTTTTTTAATGTGTTTGTGACTTGTGTGCGATGTAGCCACACCTGCATCCTTAAAGCAGCAGCGACAAGCGTGCGTCTGTCTGTTAAAGGGTGGTGACACCCTCAAAGTGTGCTACACAAACAATTAAAATATTGTTCTTTTTTTTTCTGTCTATGTGAATTGTGTGGGCTGTAGCCGCACCTGCATCCTTAAAGCAGCAGCGACAAGCGTGCGTCTGTCTGTTAAAGGGTGGTGACACCTCAAAGTGTTCTACACAAACAATTAAAATATTGTTCTTTTTTTTTTGGTCTTTGTGAAATGTGTGGGCTGTAGCCGCACCTGCATCCTTAAAGCAGCAGCGACAAGCGTGCGTCTGTCTGTTAAAGGGTGGTGACACCTCAAAGTGTTCTACACAAACAATTAAAATATTCTTCTTCTTTTTTCTGTCTTTGTGAATTGTGTGGGCTGTAGCCGCACTTGCATCCTCAAAGCAGCAGCGACAAGCGTGCGTCTGTCTGTTAAAGGGTGGTGTAACCCTCAAAGTGTGCTCCACAAACAATAAAAATATTCTTTTTTTTTTCTGTCTTTGTGAATTGTGTGGGCTGTAGCCGCACTTGAATCCTCAAAGCAGCAGCGACAAGCGTGCGTCTGTCTGTTAAAGGATTACATCGGTGACAGCATCCAAGTAGGCATGTCAGACAGTCCGTACCTGTACTGGCAGGAAAAAGGAGCAATTTGGAGGTCCCTGTACAAACTGGCTCTATTTTACCTGAGTTGCCCCCCCTCCAGTGTGTACTCCGAAAGAGTGTTTAGTGCAGCCGGGAACCTTGTCAGCGAAAGGCGTAGGAGGTTGCTTCCACAAAATGTGGAGAAGATGATGTTCATAAAATGAATTATCAACTCTTCCAGGGAGACCAGCCTCCAGAACGTACAGAGGGACCTGTGGTTCCAGCAGGGACAAATTAATACTCTGTGAGGATGAGGATGTACACACTGAAGAGGGTGAGGAATCGGTGGATGAGGAGGATGAGGATGACATCTTGCCTCCGTAGAGCCAGTTTGTGCAGGGACAGATAAATTGCCAGCTTGTTTTGTGGGGGCCCAAACGAACCAATCATTTCAGCCACAGTTGTGTGGCAGACCCTGGCGCTGAAATGATTGGTTTGTTAAAGTGTGCATGTCCTGTTTATACAACATAAGGGTGGGTGGGAGGGCCCAAGGACAATTCCATCTTGCACCTCTTTTTTTTCTTTGCATTATGTACAGTTTGGGGCCTAGTTTTTCAATGCCATCCTGTCTGCCACTGCAGTTTCACGCCTAGATGGGTCACGTGTTTGTGCCGCCCACTTGTGTCGCTTAGCATAGTCATCCAGCTACCTCGGTGCAACCTTTTGGACATAAAAACACTATTGTGAGGTGTGAGGTATTCAGAATAGACTGGAAATGAGTGGAAATTAAGGTTATTGAGGTTAATAATAGCATAGGAGCAGAAAAACCTACAAATTCTGTGATTTTAGCTGTTTTTATGCTTTTTTTCAAAAAAATACAGATCCAAAACACAAAACCCAGAACCCAAAACACGCAAGGGTGGTTTTGGCAAAACCAATCCAGATCCAAAACACGAAGAAAGATCCAGATCCAAAACCAAAACACAAAACACGAAAAGTGGCCGGTGCACACCCCTACTTGAAACTGATAACTCAAGTGGTGCCGCATCATCTAGTGACGCAAAATGTGTTACCAGAGCTCCGATCTCCAACAGCCAAAGGCCCCCTTTAGGGGTAGCTACCAGAGCTACTCTGGATTTAACAAGAGAACCCGCACCAGGCATGGCGGGGAGTGGGCGAGGAGGGCAAAGAAAGACACAGTACAGGAAGACATAGTCTTTAACCTGTCATCAAGGGTGCTGACCGAAGTTGAAAATCGAGTGCTAAACAAGGGTTTATGCTTTGTCCCTACCCACTTCCCTGACACCTTTCAAAATAAAATTGACTTATTCAAATTCGATCGTAGACTTAAACTGAATGAACATTTTGGCCCTAATATGACTTCTGCCAATAATTGTCCTATACGCAAAAAATCAGTGTTTATTCCTCAGTCTACTAATATTAATATCAAGTGCTTTACCAACTATATGGATAATGTTATTTCTAACTATAGTAGACCAAGTAAGGGGATCATAAATAATCTCTCACGGAGTGAACTATCAGCTTTAAAAAAACTTGGTGAATACCAAGATATCATCATTCGCCCCGCTGACAAAGGCGGGGGCATAGTGGTGCAGTACCTGGTTGCTTATAAATCAGATATATATCGACAATTGTCAGACGCTACAGTGTATGAATTAGTTGATACAGATCCCACCAATAGTTTCAAATTGGAACTATATGATTTACTTGAACAAGCGGTTGTTAATAATATCATTTTGGCCAATACTAAGGAGGCTTTGATACAAGAGTCACCTAGATTGCCTATATTATATACTATCCCGAAGTTGCACAAAGATCCGAACTTTCCTCCCGGCAGACCCATCATTGCAGCCAGGGATTCCTTGTATTATGTGATCTCTAAATATTTGGATTTTTTTCTACAGCCACTGTTGCCAACTAAGCCCTCTTTTCTTAAAGATACCACATCTTTCATCTTGAGACTACAGAACTTATCGCCACTCCCTTCTCAGGTTTTGATGTGTACCATCGATGTATGTAGTCTGTATACCAGTATCCCCCACAAAGAGGGTATTTCGGCTATTCATAGATTTATTAAAGATCATGAGCAGTATACCGGTCCGGATGTCGATTTTTTCACTTTATTACTTGAACGTACCCTCACCAGAAATTATTTTTTATTCGATGGCAAAGTATATATCCAACGTTCAGGCTGTGCCATGGGTTCGTGTGTGGCACCTAGTTTTGCCAACATCTATATGTTTGATGTTGAGGATGAGTTCTTCTTTCTGGATCCTGATATTTCCAAATACATTTCGGGAAGATTCTAGATATATCGACGATATTTTCCTTTTATGGTCTGGGTCACAAGAACAGTTCATACAGGTGATGACCGATTTAAATAACAGAGAACATCCCATCAAATTCACCTTTGAATGTAGCTATCAGTCTGTGCATTTTTTGGACGTTACCATCAGCCAAAATGATTGTAACGAACTACAGACCTCAATGTTCTTTAAACCTACAGACCGCAATACAGTATTACAGGCCGATAGTCATCATCCTCTGTCTATGAAATATATATTACCATATTCGCAATTTTTAAGGATCTTAAGAATTTGTAGTGACCCTGTGGATGTCATTAATCAAATTGACAAGATGTCCATGAAATTTTTGAAAAGGGGTTATCACTACAAAACTTTACAGAAAGCTAAGCAAAAGGTCCTTGCAACTCCCAGAAGTCGAGCCTTGGAATTGTCTAGACCTAATTCTGACAGTAAGAGAGTGGTTTGGACACAGCAATATACCACGGCTAGTGCGGATCTGATGAACACTGCAAGAAATATTTGGCCAGTGATCAGTAGGGACCCTAAACTGCCATCCCTACAGGGATCTACCATCTTGCCATCTTTTAAAAGGGGCAGAAATATTAAGGATACGGTAGTCCATAATGACATTAGCCAATATGGCAAAATTAAGACTTCTCATTTCCTTACCCGCAAAGCAGGCAATTTCAAATGTGTAAGCTGCATTACTTGCAGTTTTTTGGAAACTGGGGATATATTCTTTCACCCACGTTCGGGTAAGAAATTTCTGATTAGATACCCGCTCAAATGTTCTAGCCACTTTGTGGTATACCAGATCAGATGTCCGTGTGGCAAGCTTTATATTGGTAAGACTTCGAGACAGATGAAGGAAAGAATGGCTTTGCATCGATCTAACATCAGGGCTGCCATTGAAGGAAAAAATTTGGATCATCCTGTGGCTAAACATTTTAGGGACAATCATCACAGCCTATCTACGATTAGATATAAAATGATTGATTGGGTCCCTCCCAATCATAGAGGAGGTGACAGGGATCGTATCCTTTTGCAAAAAGAAGCTTATTGGATCTATACTTTGCAAACGGTCCACCCATGGGGTCTTAATGAGATGTTATCTTTGTCTTGCTTTTTGTAAAAAATTTTATACATTATGTTCTTTTCTATACTTAATTATTTTTGGAATGTGATATATTGTTTGTATATCTTGGCCTTTTAGGTTCAGATATATCTGTGATATTGCATACTCTGTGGTGTTTTTGATATTCAGTAGGGACGATGTTTGGGTATTTTTTCCAGCATTACATAATCTGTTTATATACAGTGATTATTGTAGTATTTTTATATTTATCTTTATTAGTTTAAGTGTGCTGCCAGATTTTGGTGGCCATTAAGGATTCTGTGTATACATATATTGTTTACTGTGATACATCAGTCTGGTTATACCATATGCTGTTTTCTTCCTCAGAGTTTGTTTATGTTGCACACATTATTGCCTTGGTGATGGTTCACGATTGCCATGCCCCCCTGTGAGTTACCGACCGCCGGCGTTGCGCACGCCTATGACGTCATCGGTACTCCGACGGGCAGTGGCGTAACTATGGAGGGTGCAGGGGGTGCGGTTGCTATGGGGCCCGGCGGCTTAAGGGGCCCGCCGGCCCAGCGATCGCACCCCCTGCACTTTCCATATGCCGGGCGCCCACTGAGATTGTGTTACCAGCGGACGCCCGACTCCTACTCAAACCCCCGGCGGCAGCCGGAGGACGGAGCTCACTCCGTCTTCCGGGTCCCGCAATGCACTATGGGACTGACGTCATGACGTCACTCTCATAGTGCCGAGGAGTGGACCCCGGGGACGGAGCTCAGGAATGAGCTCCGTCTTCCGGGTCCCGCAGTGCACTATGGGAGTGACGTCATGACGTCACTCTCATAGTGCCGAGGAGCGGGCGACGGGGCGGTCGGCGGCTTCACAGGAGCCGGGATAAGGTATGTTTTCTTTTGTTTGTCTTGTGTGTGCGCACGCGCCCTCGGGGGGAAGTTACTGGGATCTCACTACTGGGGGCATTACAGAGGGCTCACTACAGGGGGCAGCTACTGGGGGCTGACTATTGGGGGAAGCTACAGAGGGTCACTACTGGGGGCAGCTACAGGGCTTCACTACAGGGGGCTCACTACTGGGGCAGCTACTGGGGTCTCACTACAGGGGGTCACTACTGGGGGCAGCTACAGGGGGTCGCTACTGGGGGCTCACTACAGGGGGCTCACTACTGGGGGCATTACAGAGGGCTCACTACAGGGGGCAGCTACTGGGGGCTCACTATTGGGGGAAGCTACAGGGGGTCACTACTGGGGGCAGCTACAGGGCTTCACTACAGGGGGCTCACTACTGGGGCAGCTACTGGGGTCTCACTACTGGGGGCAGCTACAGGGGGTCACTACTGGGGGCAGCTACAGGGGGTCGCTACTAGGGGCTCACTACAGGGGGCTCACTACTGGGGGCATTACAGGGGGCTCACTACTGGGGGCAGCTACTAGGGGCTCACTACAGGGGGCTCACTACTGGGGGAAGCTACAGGGGGTCACTACTGGGGGCTCATTACTGGGGGCAGCTACAGGGGGTCACTACAGGGGGCTCACTACTGGGGCAGTTACTGGGGGGTCACTACTGGGGCCTCACTACTGGGGGCAGCTACAGGGGGTCACTACTGGGAGCAGCTACAGGAGGTCACTACTGGGGGCAGCTACAGGGGGCTCACTACTGGGGGCAGCTACACAGGGCTCACTACTGGGGGCAGCTACAAGGGGCTCACTATTGGGGGCATTACAGGGGGCTCACTACTGGGGGCAATTACAAGGGGCTCTCTACTGGGGGCATTACAGGGGGCTCACTACTGGGGGCATTACAGGGGGCTCATTACTGGGGGCAACTACAGGGGGCTCACTACTGGGGGCACTGCGTAAGGGGCACCATTACAGTGGGCATTGCATAAGGGGCACCATTACAGTGGGCATTTAATGTTTTAGGGGAACTACTGTGGTTATTGTGTAAGACCTAAGTTAGAGGGGGCCCTTAAAAATGTTGCTATGGGGCCCAAAAAGTTCTAGTTACGCCCCTGCCGACGGGACAGCGTGGGATGAGCACTATGGTGTATGTCACAGGTATGTATATATGTAATTGTACGTTTTGTTATTTGTGTATTAAGTCTTGATAAAAGAGCTAGGGGCTCTGAAACATCAACCCTTTACCACTCGACTGGTTGTCTACATTATTTGTTGCTTAGTCCCGGAGTGCATCCCGTTTCATATCTACGCTATATATATATATATATATATATATATATATACACACACACACACACAATATAATTCAAAGGAAGAGTATTTATTGTTATTCACATATTATAGTCAACATTTCCATCCTGAAAGGACTTTTGTCAAGACCCAAATAACAACTAGTTCAGTACAATCCACCAAGAACAGAACACGCAGTGTGGGCCTGATTCAGCAAGGATAGCAAGTGCTAAGACGCACGCAGTTGTCCAATTTTTACATGCGTATGCATCGCAGTGCACCAACTAGCCACTGCGATCGGGAATGAGATCGCAGTGTATATGCAGAGTGATTGACAGGAAGTACCATTTGTGAGTGGTGACAGGGGGTGGTCGAGCTACGACAGATGTGTCAGTGCGTTTCAACGATGTTACAGGGGCATGCATAATTAAGTCCCTGCCTCGGCATACGCAGCCTGACCTCTAGATGCCGACAGGAAGTTTAGCAGTTTGTCAGTGAGGTCTGACTTGTCTTAATTGTGCGTGAAGATCCGATGGTACTCGATGGTACCGATGATTTTGCAGACTTGCAAGGTATTATGGATGTGAGTAAAGGGAAGTGGGCGTCTTTATGTTGTGCTGCGGCGGCTTTGCGATCGCAGTTATTTACATAATTTCGCAGCAGAACTGCATACGCGCTTGCTGCCACAATCACATTAGCAATCCTTGCTGAATCAGGCCCTGTGTCCCATGGGCTGGTTTAAATAGCAGTGAAAGTTACAAAAAGCAACATGCATTCCACCCACAAACCTGAGGTACCACTTGTTGAACAGCAATGGCACACTTTAAACAAAAATGACCACTATAAACAATCAATATGTAAATGCACCACCAAGGTACTTATTAAGTAGGTCCCCCTGCAGCTGCTGGCGGCCATACTGCTCTCCTGAAACCAGAAGTGACATCATTTGCATTCCACCGTGGAATGTATACTTTTTGTATTTTCTGCAACAGGCGAAGCACAGCTTGGCTAAAAGCAGTGCACCTCAGCAGCTTCGTATGATGCTAGAGTAGTTGGGTAATACTTCCCTTTTGAGAGCAGTGAGTGTTGTCTCTACCTCAGGGGAGAAACTGGTCTCCATCTCAGAGAGTGGCCAGAGCTATGCCAATTGAGGGAGAGTGGTACTGCTCAATCCTGTTTGCACTGGGGTGCAGTGGCGTAACTAGGGCAGGGCGAGCGGGGCACATGCAGTGAGTGTGGTCAGCACTACACATTTACACAGGACCGGCGCTAGGCTTCCCAGCGCCGGTCCTGTGCTGCACAGCCGAGCCCCTTCCCTCCCCCTGAGCGCTTGCCCAATAGCGCCAGGAGGAGTGTGGCAGGCGGACTCATGCTGTGCATTCTAACATACACATCGCCCTCATGACGTCTCTCCCATAATACAGAGTACGCCAGTCCAGGAGAACTGATGTGCGGACGGTGGCGGGAGCCGGAGCGTGGATTCAGGTAAGTATTTTTCTTTTATTTATTGTTTTATTTTCAGTGTGTATTTGTTGGTGGGTTTCTATACTGGGGGTACTAATGGGGGCACTTATACTGGGGGCACTAATGGGGAACTTATACTGGGGGCACTTATACTGGGGACACTAATGGGGGCATTCATGGAGGGGACTTATACTGGGGGCACTAATGGAGGGGACCTATACTGGGGGCACTTATACTGGGAGCACTTATACTGGGGGCACTAATGGAGGGAACCTATACTTGGGGCACTTATACTGGGAGCACTTATACTGGGGGCACTAATGGAGGGAACCTATACTGGGGGCACTTATACTGGGGGCACTTATACTGGGGGCACTAATGGAGGGGACCTCTACTGGGGGCACTAATGGAGGGAACCTCTATTGGGGATACTAATGGGGGAACCTCTACTGGGGCACTAATGGGGGGGACCTCTACTGGGGGCAGTAATGGGTGGGGACTACTACTGGGGGCACCGCTGGGGGGGACCACTACTGGGGACACTCCATTGGGGGCACTGCATAGGGGGGGCTACTACTGGGGGGCACTGCATAAGGGGGATTACTACTGGGGGCAATGTATAAGGGGCACTACTGGGGGCCTGCATAAGGGGGACCACTACTGGGGGTACTGTACAAGGTGCACTACTGGGGGCCTGCATAAGAGGGACCACTACTGGGGACATTGCATACTGAGGGTACTGTACAAGGGGCACTACTGGGGGCCTGCATAAGAGGGACCACTACTGGGGACATTGCATACTGGGGGTACTGTATAAGGGGGCCTGCATAAGAGGGACCACTACTGGGGGCACTTCATAGGGGGTACTGTATAAGGGGCGCTACTGGGGTTAAGGTGCATATGGAATGGAAAGGAATGTTCAGAGTGACGAGAAAGGGGTATGTGTGTCATGTTGAAACGCCCCATTTGTAAGTGACCATCCCCCTTTTGACCAAACCCATTTTTCACCACATGCACCCCTTCGGTGCGCGCACATGTGTGGGGGGGGGCTCCATTTTTACATTTGCCCTGGACTCCAAATACCCTAGTTACGCCACTGCTGGGGTGGGTGCTCTTTTTCTGCCTCCTTTCATAGTTCAATTCTAATTTGATCAATGAATTAAGGATGTGACCTCATTCGCCATACTTCTGTATCCGGTCATTATTTACTATTTATAATTTGGGTATTTAGTTTAAAGTGTTTATTATAATAAGTATTGATGCAATAATAAAACTCCTGGGTGACTTATTGATAATAATAGTAATGAGTACCATTTAACCGTTGCAAAAAAATTGTAATATCATTAATAAATGATAAATATATTGATTTTTTTTTTTTTTAAATCACCATCTGTGAAAAGAAAAAACAGCTTTTATATACAGGATTTTACATAAAATTTACAGCTCAACTAGGAGTTTGGACACAACTTCTTAATACTGAAAAAACAGGAACAATGGGACTGAAACTAAAGCTGCAACTTGATATACAAGGCTGATGAGCCTATACTTATTTCAGCAGCAGTTCTCCAATAGACCACTGGTACATCGTGTTCTGAGTAAGATGATTTCCCGTAAGTACATGGGTATACACCCAACAGATTAGATGCATAAACAACATGATTGAAAGTTTTCTAAATAAGTTCATTTTGGATACACATTTTTTATTGGAATAATAGTTTTTCTGGAATTCAATTTAGCCATTCTGTGTTTATATATTGGTATGTAATAAAGTATATGAATTGTTTTATATTTGACAGCTATTTGCAATTATTTATTTGATAAGCTAGGTCAGAGTACAAACTACCTTATCCTCTCTATATTTTTTGTGAGATATATCATGGAATACTATCAGCAAGAGGCTGTCATCTCATTAACAATATCTTTTATTTCTTACAGTACATTAATATATTGAGCCTAGGATTTTTTAAAATTATTGTTTACTTTTTTTTATAAACCAATAGCTATTTAGATTATATTATGTATCGGTATATACAATGATTTTCATGTAGACATGAAAGTGGGTTTTCTAGGATGCTTTGCTTTGAGTAAAGAATGTTATTTAATACACTAATTTAATTTTAATTTTCGAAGCTTAAACATACTTACTCTTGGGGGTAAATTTACTAAAGTGAGAGTTTTTGGAAGTGGAGATGTTGCCCATAGCAACCAATCAGATTATACTTAACATTTATCTAGCACCTTCTTGAAGATAATATAGCTATAATCTGATTGGTTGCTATGGGCAACATCTCCACTTTTAAAAAATCTCACTTTAGTAAATAAACCCCTTGGTCTCTTACCTACCAAATCAATTGTTGAATGTTGAATTGTTAATAATAACCTTTGTGATTAACAATGACAGAACTTCAGTTCAATGCATTCATTTAGGGAGTGCAATTATTTAGATACGGTCGTTCACACTTACTAAATAAAACATTGGAAGATGATACTAGTTTGGAATTCTTCCAAAATATTCCAAATTTAACAGGTAATATGACATTGATGTAGATACAATTGGGTACCTAAATAGACCATAAAGTGTGTTGCCCACTATATTATAAGGGATTTCTTAGATTAACAGACGAAACTGTCATTCAGCCAAAATTGTCAGCATTAGTAAAGCAAACAATGATTCTGGGTAATAAATTTAAAGTGATAAAGCATATGCAAATCTGTTAAGGGAGATGCAATGGAGAACACATTTTGCAGTTTTTTTTTTTATTTTGCCCTCCAAAATGTCAGATGGAGGGTGGGTAAAAACTCAAACTACTGGCGAGTTTAAAACCCATACATTGCGGCAGCTTGGGTTAGTGCAAGTTTGTTGTTTAAAACAAAGATAACTGGTCCTTCTTTGTACCCCTTGGTTTGTGGGTATCAGGGTTATACTAAAAGAATATAATTGTGCCTTCTTTTTAAATTAATAATATTATCAGGTGTCATAATAAAACTTTATAATAAATTAGTTTGTATAAAAATATATATATATAATGCTTCCTACTAAAATAATAATGAAAATATTAAAATATTGCCCTCTTCTAAATAAATAAATAAATAAATAAATAAATAGTGTGCCGCCTGCCACGGATGTCTGAATTTGTCAAACCATCTCCGGGACCCTTGGATCTATTTAAAGTTGGACTAAAATGGAATTTGGAAGCTTTGATGAAATCCCTGCTCATCTAGTGAATCAGGACCGGAGTAGCACTGGAGATAGGGAATATCCATAGACCAGGAACTGGACTGTATTGATGGTCTGGAATCCAAGTACTGATCGTGGAGCTCAGCCCCAGTACCTTAACCCAGGAGCCTGTAGCTGGAACCCACTACTGAGAATTCCGGAATGATCAGCAAATGATTACTCAGAACCAGCATAAACAAGAACTGGAAGCAAGATCTCAAAATCAGGACGGCAAATCAGAAATGATGAATGCAGGACTGTGCTCTGCAATTACAGAAGCACTGCCCTGTAACCTGCACACTGATATAAGGGGCAGACTAGATGGGCCAAGTGGTTCTTACCTGCCGTCACATTCTATGTTTCTATATACTGAACTGGAATTGGAATCTGCAACTCAGCAATAGCCCCAGCAACCAGATATCCAACAACAAAGTATTAACACCAAGGGCTGGCGCTTCCAATAGACAAGCTTAGGCAGCTTCCTAGGGGCGCCGACCACTAGAGGGCGCTTATGAGTCCACCAGGCAATCCGATCACACCCCCCAATTTGCCGGGTGCCCGTTGAGATTGTGCTACCAGCGGGCACACGGCTCCTTCTCAGATACTCAGGTACAGATTTGATTAGAGTTCACCATACTGGAATCCAATATGACCACGCCCATGCAACTGGACAGAATGTGTACAATGGAGAGGTAATACTTAAGGAATGCTGTGGATTGCCAGGAGAAGTGCGGACAATGATATTGTGACAGCGCTGGACAGGTTACGTAGGGCTAAGACCCAGAAGTGTGACAGTACACCCCACTCTCCCACCCCACCCCCGCTTTACAAGTAGCTACTGGACAATTAGAACAGGGCTTAGTTGGAAACTATTAAGATAGAATTTCCTGATCAAAGTTGGAGTGCAAACATCAGACGCCTTGATCCAAGACCTCTCCTCTTGTCCATATCCTTTCCAGCCTACTAGATACTGTAATTAATTATGCCTGAAATGGGAGTCCAAGTTCTCTTTAACTTCATACTCATCTCCATAAACAGTCTGGATTTTGGAAGAAACCACCTTGGAGATCGCAGGAGCAGGTTTAAATAGGATTATGTGACTCCACATTGGTTGAGCAAGTCATGTGAGCACAAATCAGGAACAGATTGGATTAGAGTGTTCAACTGATTGGAATACAATATGACCATGGCTATGAAATTGGACAGAAAGTATACAAGAGGGTAGCGGGCAACCATGATGTGACAGCACCAGACAAGATAAGTAGGGCTAAGACCCCGATGTGTGACAGTGCCCCCTTATTTATTTAATAATTCCCTAAGGTCTGTCTCATCTACAACATGCATGCACAGTAGGATCCGGGGTGTGCACCGCCCAGCCAAGGGATCCCACTGCTAGGGATTTGGGACAGATGGGGGCATGATGGAGCAGCAGAGATGGGTAGTGGAACAGGACAGAACCACAGTTAAGGTGGAAAAGCAGACAGAGAGATGGCGGGACAGAGCAGGAGCAGGATAGGGCAGAGGGGGAGGGGGCATATTCTGGGTTCCTTTACTAGTTCATATAATAATAATAATAATAATAATAATAATAATAATAATAATAATGCAATGCTCCTATTTGTAATAAAAAAAGATTTCCCTAACTTAATAGTTACCTATTCCCTAGTTCAGGGGTGTCCAACCCATGGCTCTTGAGCCGCATGCAACTCTTTAGGTTTTGTGATGCGGCTCCCCCCACTGGAACTGTGAACTCTGGCCTCTGAAGCGATCAGAGGCTAAAAAAGCCTCTGATCACTTCAGAGGCCAGCGTTCACAGTGATGCAGTGCGTGGATGATGTCATGATGTCACCCACAATGTGAGGAGCCTGCCCTGCGCTCATGCTGGATCTAGATAGATCTAGTCAGAGGCAGCGGGAGCCAGAGCCACAGCCAGCGTGGTCAGGTAAGTACTGGGCTGGGGGCACTGCTTAAGGGGGCACTGCATATGGGGCAAAACTACAGGGGGCACTGTATACGGGGGAAAATACAAAGGGCACTGCATAAGGGGCAAAACAACAGGGGGCACTGCATAAGCGGCACAAATACAGGGAGCACTGCATAAATGGCACAAATACAGGGAGCACTGCATAAGGGGCAAAACTTCAGGGGGCACTGCATAAGGGGCACAAATACATTATTTTCAATGTGCTGGGCTCGCCCCCAGTGTGACTAAAAATGTGAGGTGTGACACAAGGTCATGCTCCTGCAAATATCATACCAAAGATGAGTGCACTAAAATAGGGCATGGCCTTGTGACAGCTAGCACATGCTATACGCTCATTAGCTTTACTACAGATATTTTTGGTTCTTTGCCTGTGACTGTTTACATTCATATAGGATCATTAGTATAATTTCCCTGCATTGGTTATAAGGCACAATGGGCCTGATTCAGAGCCGGACGCAATTAGCGCTCGCTCGTCCTGAAAATAGGGGTGGCTGTTCAAATCAACTGTTTGCGGTCTGTTCATGCCTCTAGGTCTGAACGAGCGAACAAAACTTGTGGTCGTTTTTTGGGAAACTACGCCCCCTGGCCGCTCGCATCCTACGTCATGTCCGCTATTTATTAGATTAATCGAGTACATCGAACAGGGTATGAACTGCTCACTATTCTTGTGGTTGGTTTTTGCTACCACAATTTTGCGAGCAGTTCTGGCTAAAAAAATAACCCAGTGACGTGGTCAATGACGCTGCTGTTTTAAATATTCACACCCATAAAACGCCCGTTTTGACCTTTAAGCACGCCTGCGATTGGATCTCCACTCCCCGTTTTCAAGCACCTTCCCCTGTTACCACCCACATACGCCTCATCCTGTCACTCAAATTAGCAGGCATTCGCTATTTTGCGAGCACATGAATTTTGGCCGCACTGACTGGTTCGCGCATGCGTATAATGATCCTTACGCATGCGCAGTTGTGCAAACATCGCTCGGAGCGAACGAGCTGCCGCTTACAAGTGGCTCTGAATCAGGCCCAATGATCCCTATGGCTACATGCATTTTCTGAAAAGTATCAGTGTGTTTTCATCAACAAGTAGATCTTACTAACTGCTTTGTGGATCATATACATTTGGATGTAAGGCAATCTTGTGACACACCTCTCAGATGTAGCAGTACACGCCCACTTTACCGCCGTGCTCATAGGTGTTGCTTTCACAATCTCCCTAAAATGCCTTTTACCAAAGTAGGCAAGTATGAGATCAGGTCCTGTGACATCGGTCGCAGTGCCCCAAAGCAGGGCCAGATTAAGGTCTGTGGGGGCCCCTGGGCAACAAACATGTGGGGGCCCCTATTAAATTTGGACAAAATGGGGGTATACGCAATGGGGACCATATCGCTCGTAAGCAGTACATTGACAAACAGCGATAAGCTACATTTAGCAATGTTTTTTAAATACTGATAGGAGGACATTTAGTAACATAACCACTTTAGTACTGTCTCCCCAGAGAAATCAAACTTAAAGCACACACAAGAAAAAAACACACAATATACACCCACAAGAAAAAAACACACATATAGGCACCCATAGTACTAGTGCCCCTTATTCATGTTATAACACACAATAGTGCCCTTTTTACACAATGCCCACAGTAGTGCCCCTTATACACAATGCCAACAGTAGTGGTGCCCCTAATACACATAATGCCCACAGTAGTAGTGCCTCTTACACAATGCAAACAGCAGTAGTGCCCCTTATGCAATGCCCCCAGTAGTGTTAGTGCCCCTTATGCAGTTCCCCCAGTAGTGTTAGTGCCCCATATGTAGTGAAACCAGGAGTTGTCCCCCTTGTGCAATGCCCCCAGTAGTGGTAGTGCCCCTTATGCATTGCCCCCAGTAGTGGTAGTGCCCCTTATGCAGTGCCCCCAGTGGTGATAGTGCTCCTTATGCAGTGCCCCCAGTGGTGGTAGTGCCCCTTATGCAGTACCAGCAGTATTGGTGCCCCTTATGGAATTCCCCCCCAGTAGTGGTGCACCTTATGCAGTGCCCCCAGTAGTGGTAGTGCCCCTTATGCAGTGCCCTAGTGGTATGTAGTTTTAGCCCTTGTGGTAGTGCCCCCAATAGTAATGCCACAGTAGTAATGCCCCCTGTAGTAGTGTCACCTGTATAAATGCCCCCACTAGTAATGCCCCCAGTAGTAGAGTCTCCTGAGTAATGTCCCCAGTAGTAGTGCTCCCTAAGTAATGCCCCCAGTAGAAGTGCCCCCAATAGTAATGCCCCCCACATATTGCCCCCAGTAGTAGTGCCCAATAGTAATGCCCCCGTGTATTGCCTCCAGTAGTAGTTTCCCTATAATGAAGCCGCTTGCACACAAAAGAAAACTAATACTTACCTTAAGCCCCGCTCTTGTGTCCTCTGCTGTCCGGTCCGATGGCTTCTCTGAACTATGAGAGAGATGGCATGACTTCTCTCCCATAGTACACTGCGGAAGCCAGAAGCCGGAGCTCAGGAGTGAGCTCCAGCCTCCGGCTCCGGATGCCGCTGTGGGGAGGGAGCCTCACACCCGCTGGTAACAAAATCTCAGCGGGTACCCAGCAAATAGAGCATCTCTGCGGCGCCGTGGTTAGGTGGGCCTGCGGAGGCGGAACTGGTTCCGGCTCCGGTTTTGGCCCAATTTAACCTTGGTATGTGGGGGCCCTTAATGAGTGGGGGCCCAGGGACGACCGCCCTTGTCATCCTCCCGTTAATCCGGCCCTGCCCCAAAGCTTCAGCACAATTGCCATGCTGCTGGAGTTTATGGGGCGATGGCGGGGCTGTGATTGGGAGCATTGGAAAAAATGTGGGCATCTGCCCCACTTTCTGAGTGTGCCAAAGCTAGTGTTTTATTGGCCACATTAGTGTTAATTTGCCGGGCATCCTGAGTAACCTAAGAGTTACTCAGATTTCTCAATGTTCACGTAGTTTATTTGATGGCTCTTTCTTCAGACGCAGCAACAGGTCAGAGAATTAGGCAGTGGGCGTCTTTTTACTTAAGATGTCTTCTGCGTCTTTTGCATATTTCAGCACTGATGTAGGCATACCAAATTGTTGAACACATGCAAATGGTGTCATATCTTGCAGTTATAACTCCCAGGAGTATATTTAGTAAAGTAAGAGTTTTAGAAATGGAGATGATGCCCATAGCAACCAATCAGATTCTACTTAACATTTATCTAGCACCTTCTTGAAGATAATAGCTAAAATCTGATTGGTTGCTATGGGCAACATCTCCACTTCTAAAAACTCTCACTTTAGTAAATATACCCCCTAGTAGTACCAAACAGATTTTTTTAGACGTAGATCACTTGTGGGTGCTTGATGGTGCAATATCCATGCTGATGAAGATGATCATCATCAGCATGGAAATAGCATAAATATTTTTTGTTTTTAAAAATGGCAGTAACACTAAAAGTACAACCAACAAAGAGAGCTGCTAGCCTAATGTTGTTAGCAACAAAATTGGAGGGACTCCCACACAGTGTGGTGTCCAGGGCCATAAATAGGGTGGAAGAGCGGTGCTGCAACCCAGGATGCAAGGTCTAGGAGGTGGCATCAGCAATTCCCCATGGTACCTGCAATTGGGTTGTGTTGTGCCTGGAATGTTCCCTGCAGCCTGTGGAGCTGTCACAGAGCTGGCTGGAGCATCCTTAGGATGCTTCTGGTGCACAGCTTCTTCCTGGTAATCTGTACCATCTTTGTGATGTCATAATGTCACTTATTTGGGGGGAGGGGCTAGCACAGGGAGGATTATCACCCTGCTATGGGCCTACTGGAGTCCCCCACCATAGGTCTGAATTAGCACTAAGCTAGTCACACAGAACGGGGATGTATTTCCTACTGGAGCGGTTTTGCAAAGAAAAAAAATAGCTCCTCTCCCTCCCTATGAATTATCAGTTCTGGTCTATTTCCAACACATTGTAAACTACAGGATGTGGCATACCCATACTGCCATTAAAGGGTTGGGCATGCTGAGGTTTATTGTTCGACAGGTGAACATGATGGGGGGAAAGAAACCTTCAAAAATCTTTAATTGCAATATATACACCACTACACAACCCTCTTTCTAGACTTTAAAACCTTCAAAAATCTTTAACTGCAATATATACTCCACTACACAACCCTCTTTACCTAGATCCAGGGGGTCCTCTTCTTTCTTGGTTGGAATCCACTTGGCAAAAAGAAAAAACAGACACTTCTCTGATTGGTCAGAACATAAGAAATGTCATGTTGATTGGTTAAAACCCCATGTGTATTTAACTATTTGTAATCCATGCAGTTGTGTATATAGACAACTGATTACAAATGTAAAATGCATCCCCAAATGAAAAGATTTACAGTATTACAAATACAACTCAGACAATAATTTATTACATAAGCATATACAACCTATTGTTTTAAAACTTTGAAAGCAAATTTGGTCGCAAATATAGCTTTGAGTCTTACCTTGGGTTTTCCTGCCAGATTTGCTTTAATACCACCATGTGTGATGGAGACCATTTGTAATATTTTTTTAATCATTTCTGAGAGATTCAATAGGACTGAGGTCTGTGCTAGGTTTTTCTTGATTTACTTAAGCCACTCCAGTAAGCTTTAGCTGTGTGCTTTGGGTCGTTGTCCTGATGGAAAACACATTTTCTTCCAAGCCTCAGATCTCTTGCAGGCTGCAGTAGGGTTTTTTCTGAGATGTTGCCCTCTATGCTGGTATGTTTTCCAATCCTTGAAGCTAAGAATCACCCACATAATATTATGCTTGCACCACCATGCTTTAGATATAAATAAAATATTTGGGATGAAGCACAGTGTTTGGCCTTTGCCAAACATAGTGCCTGATGGTCAGGCCAAGAAGTTCAATCTTATCATGAGACCACAGAATGTTCCTTTACTTGGTATGTGGCTTCCCACATGCATTCTGGAACTGTAGACAAGATTTTAATGTACAATGTCTTCATGAATGGCTGTCTTTTTCAAACTTGTTCCCTCCTATAAGCTGCAGATTTATGAAGTGCCCCTGCTATTTATTGTTGTCCCATGGACAGGTTCTCCTGTCTCTGCTATGGAAATTGTAGCTCTGTCACAGTCAGCAAGGTATCTTCCTACCTAATATCGTTTTAGCACAGATGCTCAATTATTGAGGACTGTCTGTTTTAAAAAGTTTTCCTATCATTCCCCTGATTAATTTGTTTAAAATCAATTATATCAGGTTTATTTTGAATGCATTTTATGCTTTATGATAAAGCCTGATTCAGCGATTTACAGAAATCCAATATTTACAAAGATCTCCAATATTTAATGACCTGTGCATGTTTAATGAATGACATGCTGCTGGCATTTGTGGGCGGCGACAGAGAGCATTCCAGAAAATGGGGTCTTGACGGCCCTGTTTTCTGGGAGTGCTGAAGTAAGCCACTGGCTGTGTCCTTGGATGTAGCTTTACTATCCCCACAGTGTAAGTTTGACAGACATCTTGAGTAAATCGAGGGTTACTGAGATGTCCAATGTTCATGCAGTTGATCCGATGCAGCTTCTTTTAATGCAGCAGGAGATCAGAGAGCCCGGAAGTGGGCGTTTTTTTACTTAAGATGCCTCCTGCGGATTTTGAATACTTTTGCACAGTGGCGAAATTAGCATGCATCTCTGATTCAGACCCAATGGTAAGAATTGGATATGATTTTGATAGAACTTATAATGTCAAATATATTAAAGGAAGTAAGACAGCCACTTTAAAATAGTGTACATTAGCTACGTGCGGTCATTTTCCATTTTAAAATTACATTTTAACTACATCTAACAAATGGTACAACTATGGTGGTAGTTCTATATTTATGTAATAAGCTTCTGTGGGACCCCATTTTTTATGGATAATGTTTTATATTAAATATATAATTATTATTTGTTTTTGTCATTTTGGGTACTTTTTATAATTTTGTGTGTGGGCGGGATGTACTAAGCATCGCATCTACGGTACAGCAATACAAAATAGTGGTTGCTCATTATCAAACTTATGTATTTACACTGCCAGTGAGCATAAAACTAAATATAATACAATGTTTATCAATTAATGACATCTTCCTTTGTCATGAAACATTTCTCTTTATGGACTCACTTAATATATTATTGTTAGAATACAGTGAACTCATTTAATGACAATGGCCCTCATTCAGAGCCGTACGCTCTGAGCAGAGCGCACGCTCTGAATGAGGGCCGCCCTCCATAAAAATGGAGCGTCCTCCTGGACGCTCGTATAGCTGTGGGTCACCACCCACAGCCTATACGAGCGTGCAGTTTGATGGCCGCGATGGTCGTGACCAACGCGACCATCGAAACTGCGAGCCGGAGCCTGCGGTTGAGGTTTTCAACCCCAAGCCCCGGAGTGATTTTGGCTCTATCAGAGCCAAAATCACTCCCACTGACATCACTAGTGATGTCAGTGGGCCGGCTTCTGACGGGAGGCGTTCCTGTGGGAACGCCCCCGTCAGGGAGGCACGCCCCCGGCACGCCCACCAAAGGGGGCGTGCTGTCAATCAACATCGACAGCACGCCCCCTTTGATCAGACACAACGAGCGAAGGACTTTCCTTCGCTCGTCGCGTCTGGCGCATGCGCACTACGGAGCTCCCTCCATCGTGCGCATGCTCAGTGCAGAACATCGACCCACTTGCGAGCGGACAGCCGCTCGCGAGTGGGTCTGAATCAGGGCCAATGTTCATTATTATGGATGAATTAAATATCATTGTTTTCTGCTGTAAACATTTATTCAAACTATGCAACTCTTTGAAAACTGTGTACAATTATGATTATTGGCTTATAGCAGCTATATCAATATCTGTTTATTAGGTAATTTGACTATTCTGGTTTTATTACAGATACACTGAAGCTATTGCCAATAACACCCAGCAGCACAATGTTGCGATCACTTCATTATGATGGCACTTATGACCGAACCATGAAGATTACTCTGCAGAGAGGCTGATGCAGATGAAAAGTATAGAATAAAATAGTACATATATATATATATATATACACACACACACACACACACACACACACCATGGGCAAGATAATTATTGGGAGGTAAGTTTATGGATCAATCCTTACCCTTTTTAGCTGACTGATAATACTGTTAAGATACAAGGATCCCATCTTCCAATTGTTTAGGAAGTGGAACAAGACATATAGGACAAAGGATATGTACAATATAACTATACAATGAGGAAAGGTGAGTTACAGACAGCCCAGAACAGTATAGAGCTGACAGTAAGACAAGGTTCCCCAATGGGAATTATTATCTGATAAAGTGTTGGTAAAGCTACACATAAGTCTTTTAAATAGAGGATTATACTTTTTGATTATGAGAAGGTTTGAACGTTATACTTGGGCATTGATTAAGAATCATTAAAAATCTGTGAATGCCTCCAATACCAATGTTCTTTTTCTCTTTTTTTCCTATGAACTTCATAGAATATTACAAGATCAAACCACAAAATGTCATGAAATGTCTTCATGGTAAGCCAAAGGAAAATACTAGGGACTCTGATCTGAGTCACATTTAATGCAAATGCAATTCTTGACAACTGCCCATAACTGAATATGAATGGAATGCTAATGCAACTATACATGCGTATTCTGAGTTGTACACATCTGTGTGATCGCATTGTAGCACTCTTCCGTCCACTATTATCGGCACTTGCACCTACCCCATGCTACTGTAGGTGTAAAATAGATAGTAACTCTGGTTACACACACATGACACGTCCACAGAATGTTTCTCTTACAGTACATGCATAGAGTATGCTCTGTTACCCAATAGCACCCATTCAATAGAAATCTCAAATGACTGAGACGTGTACGACTGAATCACTCATAAGTTTTCAAAGATGCATTTACAGCCCGCGAGATGCGAAGTGTGCTAAAAACCACTAGATGTGACGGCATTGGAAGTTGCATATGACTCAAAGTCAGGAAGAGATTTGATTGGTCAGAGGTTACCTTTATGTATTGACAGATAAATCAATCAGAATAAGCATGAATAGAACATGAAAGTGTGTCTGAGATCCCTCCCAGCTATAGATAAATTACATTATTATTAACTAAGACACGGGTAAAAGAAATACAGCTAGTTCACACATTTTACCTACTTAAGCAATATTTAAAAACATTTTATTCAAGCAGAAAATAAAAAGTACACACACACCAAATTACAAAGTCACAGTTCATGAATCAATATACTGACAAAAGAAACAGGATTAATAAAGATTTGCTATGAAATGTGCCTCTTATGTTTTTACTTTGTCATGTCTCTTGTGTCCTCTTTATTAAATGTGGCAATAAAAACTATATATAATAGAAATGTGTGGTTTGGTTGTCCAGAAATCCGAATCCACACAAATTTCGTGAATCTGGACGGATCCGAATCGCAGTTCTGATCTCCTGAAGATATCCGGAAAGATCCGAGTTGTGGTTCTGATCTTCCCGTGGTTCAGAAGTTGGATTTTAAATCCAAATTTCTAGTTTTGGATTTCAAAAATTACATGAGTTTAGCTGTTTTTAAAAACTTTTTATAATTTAAAAAAAAAAAAAAACCCAGATCGAAAATCAAAACACTAAAAGGTGGTCTTGCAAATCAAAAACCAAAACACAAATCTAGATCTGAATCCAGATCCAAAAAAAAAACACGGAGGTCAGCGCACTAATATATAATTATATGACTTTGAGATAAACCAGAGGTCACGTGTATACGAAGCTACTGTAGAAAAGTAGATAAAAACATACAAAGGGGAATCACATGGATGATTAAAGGGAATATGTTATACAAAATCACTCTGTTGTATTGTTGTATTGTTGACAGTATTGATCATGGTAATATTTGGATTAATAGTACTTCTTCAATAACTACACTAATTTTTTATCTAATAGGATAACTATACAGAAATTGTACCACATAATATACAAGTGTGTTTTTCTGATAATTGAAGAAGCGAGTGGATGAAGGTGTTATGTAACAAATTTCTAAAAAGATACTTTTCATTAATGGATGAAGGTATTATAACCTAGGGAACATAGTATCAATGTTATGTTAAATGTTGGTACAGTAGTCTATTTACTCATATATTTTGTGGATAAAAGTGCCATGTCCAATTCATGTCAAATGTCAAATTTATCTTTAACTGTAAATATCTCAGTTTCTTCTTTTAGGAGGAGTTTTGATTGCCATGTAACACCCTTGCAGTAATTATATAAGTAGCAATCAAAACTCATATCACAGTGGCAAGCACATAGCTTACAGTTTATGAGGTCTAGGAAGCATTACATGATATTATTGGGTAACCTTTTTAATGAGATCCCACAAGTTCTCATCTCCATTTTTCCACACTGCACCCATGGTTGATATGCCACTAGAAAGAACTAGAGATGTGCGCTGACCCCTGTGTTTTGGCTTTAGATCTGGATTCATCTTTCTGTTTTGGTTTAGGTTCTGGATTTTTTTTCAAATTATAAAAAGTGTTTAAAATCGGCTAAAATCATGTAATCATGGAATCCAAAACCTGAGATTCAGATTTAAAATAAACAAATACCAAACCAGTAAAAGATCAGAACCACGACTCAGATTTATCCAGATCTCCCCAGGGGATTAGAACTGCAACTCAGATCTCAATAATCAACAGATAATCCCAGCGCCAGCAGATATGAGTGTGGATAACAATTCCCTGATGATAGTAACAGCTGCTCACCCACAGAGAGGTTTTGGCAATCCTCTCACACATAATCTCAGAAGGAAAATAACGGGGATAGCGGGTGACGCTTATCATATACACCAATAAGGTTTATCAAGTAGAACTTTATTAATGCCTTAAATAACATTTTAAGAATTTAATAATTTCATTAGCACAACAACCTCATAAAACTCCCGGGGTGGGGTCACAAATGTACAAGCAAAATATGTATTAGAAAATAATAAGCCAAAAATAAATAAAATATGAGTATAAAATACAATATGCAATATCGTGATTAATGGTAAATTGAAGGTATATATGACTTATATTGTAAGAACTCACTGTCCCATAGAGCCTTTATAATTCACTGGCACACCGCTTCACACTGCCAGCAGAAATCTCCACTCAGTTCACATGAATACTTTGTATTCAACGCATTTCCTCGCACCAGGTGACTTTGTCAAAAGGTGGAAGAGTCTCTTGAAAAAGTCACCTGGTGTGTGTAAACGCATTGAGGACACGATGAACCCAGTACTAGTGGATGTGCGCATTTGTGGACTCTTAATACCAGGATTGCTGGCAATGCCACCTGTTGCCACTGAAAAGCTACAGAGCATAATTACATGACCCCATTGGGAGACATCCTTGGAGCCTGACTGTGTGTTGCAGCAACTGGAGGAACTTCCTAAAGAGATTGGATGACCAAAGGGACTCACTGTATGCTTGCTGTGTGAGCCAATATCGGTCACGCTGATTGCCTGGACACCGTGAGTACTGGTGAGAGCCTGGGGCTCGGGATAACACATCCTGCTTTCACCATAAGCTGCTGTACAGTATATTGCTCCAAATTGATATCAGGATTGCCCCTATTGAATACAAAGTATTCATGTGAACTGAGCGGAGATTTCTGCTGGCAGAGTGAAGCGGTGTGCCAGGGAATTATAAAGGCTTATCTAGTCGTCCTAGATACCTTCAACTTGCCATTAGTCACTATATTGCATATTGTACTTTATACTCATGTTTTATTTATGGCTTATTATATTCTAATATATATTTTGCTTGTACATTTGTGACCCCACTCCAGGAGTTTTATGAGATTGTTGTGCTAGTGAAATTATTAAAGTCTTAAAATATTATTTAAGGCATTAATAAAGTGCTGATTGATAAACCTTTTTGGTGTATGTGATAAGCGTCACCCGCTATCCCCCTTTTTTTCCTTCTCAGATCTGTCCGGATTCAGGAAACTCAGGTGGATATGGATTTCTCTACTCCAGACCAGACTGTGAAAACAATCCTACTGGAGACCTGTAAACAAATTCAACACATAATACATACCTCCACACATGTCCAATTTTTTTGCAGATCTCAGATCTGTATCTGATGAAACAGTCGACTAAAAGGATTCTGTCATTGTACACACTCTGCCAATCTTTGGCAGACCTGCTGCCATTCACAGGCAAGGTGTAGTTACAATAGGGGCAGAGATTCGTGCTGCTACAGGGCCGTCTCTGGGGCCCAGCCTTCTCCTTGTACCAACTTACATTGCCATATCCTTAGCCATGGCTTTTCTTTTCTCAGCAGAGTGCTGCTGCAGGGCATGTGGGCCCAGAGCTGATCTAAGCTGCAACCATCTCTAGCTGCTGCCTGCATGCATTGTGATGGGTACACATTTAGGATGCCGGCGGCCTCAATACCGACAGCCGGCTTCCCGACTCCTCAATCCCAGCTAGGGATAAATGACAGGCGTCTAAGATCTAGATGCCTGTCATTACCCCTACGCCAGGAGACCGGCACCCGGCATCCCGATCGAAGGGAAGCCGGGCGCCGCGAGCGGACAGCTGCGGTGGGGAGGGTTAGGTTTAGGGCTCCTGGGGGGGGACTTAGGGTTAGGCACCCCCCCGGGAGGGTTAGGGTTAGGTTAGGGGAAGGGGGGGTTAGGATTAGGCACCCCTGGGGGGAGGTTAGGGTTAGGCACCCCCCTGGGGGGCTTAGGCTTAGGCAGCAGGGAAGGGGGGGTTAGGTTTAGGCACTTAGAGGGGGGATTAGGGTTAGGCACTTGGGGGAGGTTAGGGTTAGGCACCCCTAAGGGAGGGTTAGGAGGGTAGGTTAGGTTAGTTAGTACTTACCTGGGGACGATCAGGATTTCCAGCGCTGTCGGGCTGCTGCTGCCGGGATCTCTTCCTCTGTCGGCCTGACACTGCCAGGATTCGAACTGTCGGCAGTATTACATACTGATTCCTTGTGATGTCAGCCATAGATAAAGGATGCCCAGCAACTGACAGCCATTTTGTGGTGATATTTTTTCCTACATTAATACTCTCAGAGTAGTTCCTGCTTTCTTTAAGCGACTCTGGATAACAACTACTGACATGGACTTTGGATTATATCTTCCAATAAGGTCCTGAATACTGTACCAACATCTTCAGAAAAAGAATCTCAATAACATTTTGGCCTATCACCCTTACCTCTTAAGACACCTCCCTCCATTTTATCTGCAAATTTTCATTTAGAAACAATGGTTAAAGCAAATTATTTATCTGATATGACACTGCATACTTAAGATGGGTACACACTTGTCCAATCCGCTGAAAATCCAACTCCAAACCAGACTGTTGACACAATCCTACTGGAGAAGTGGAGACACAGATTCAACACCCAATATATGCCTCCACACCTGTCCAATTTTTGAACAGATCTCCGATCTGCATCTGCTAAAACAAACTATTGGAAAGATTGTATCACAATACACACTCTTTCAGTCCTTAGCAGACCAGCTGCCACTCACAGGCAATGGCGTAGAAACAGTAGGTGCAGAGAATAGGACAGCTATGGGGCCCGGCCCTCTCCCTGCATCGTTACACTGACATCTTTTGGCCCCGAGATTTTCTATTCTCACCAGCTTACTGCTGCAGAGCATCTGGGCCCAGAGTTGTTCTAAGCTACAGTCATCTTTAGCTGCTGCCTGCAAGCATCATGATTTCATAATGCAGGTCACAGACCTCTATAACGGATGCCCACCTACTGGCAGCAATTTTGAGGTGACATATTATCCTACATTGATACTCTCTGAGTAGTTCCTGCTTTATTTAAGCAGTTTTGGATAACAAATACTGATATGTAGTTTGGTTTACATCTGCCAATAAGCTCCTTAACAGCCCCATATTCAGAAAAAGAATCTGTATAACATCTTCAGGTAAGGAATAGATAACACATTTTGGCCTGCCACTTTTACCCCTTCAGAGACCTCACTCAATTTTATCTGCAGTTTTTAATTTAAAAAACTAAAAATAAAGAAAATTATTAATCTGATATGACGCTGCATGACTTAAGATGGATACACACTTGTCCAATCCTCCTGGGATCCAACTCCAGATCAGACTGTTGACACAATCCTACTGGAGACCAGGTTGCAGATTCAACACCCAATATATGCCTCCACACTTGTCCAATTTTGTGCCAAGGTACACTGCCATCCTTTGAGCCTCAGCTTTTCTATTCTCGCCAGAGTGCTGCTGTAGGGCATCTGGGCCCAGAGCTAATCTAGACTACAGCCACTACCTGTATGCATTTATTTATTATCAGTTATTTATATAGCGCACACATATTTCTCAGTGCTTTACAGAGAGTAATTGGCCATTTTCATCAGATCTGCATCTGCTGAAACAGTCTACTAAAAGGATTTTGCCACCGCAATACACACTATTCCAATCTTTGGCAGACCAGCTGCCATTCACAGGCAAAGGCGTACCTACAGCAGGTGCAGAGAATAGGGCCTCTATGGGGCTCAGGCCACCTCTTGGGCAAGGCCCTCTCCCTGTACCAAGTTGCACTATCATCTCTTTAGCCATGGCTTTTCTTTTCTCACCAGAATGCAGGACATCTGGGCCCAGAACTAATGTAAGATATCGCAATCTCTAGCTCATGTCTATATGATTTGTGATGTCACAATGCAGGTCACAGCCCTATATAAAGGATGCCCATCTACTGGCAGCCATTTTCTGGTGACATTATGTCCTACATTGATACTCTGAGTAGTTCCTGCTTTATATAAGCAATATTGGATAACGACTACTTAAATGGATTTTGGATTACATCTTCCAAAAAGCTCCTCAACAGCAACAAAAAAATTTGAATAACACCTTCAGGTAAGGGATATATAACACCTGTAGTGCCCACACATTATGCCACACTGTAGTGCCCACACATTATACCACACTGTAGTTCCCCCCACATTATGCCACACTGTAGTGCATCCACATTATGTCACACTGCAGTGCCCATACATTATGCCACAATGTAGTGCCCCACACATTATGCCATACTGTAGAGCCACATTGTAGTACCCTCACATTATGCCACCTGTAGTGCCCAAACATTATACCACACTGTATTGTCCACACATTATGCCACACTGTAGTGCCCACACATTTTGCCACATTGTAGTGCCCGCACAGTGTACTCATCAGGAGCCACAGCACCCTGAGGCAGCTAGCAGAGCAGCAATCACAGCAGAAGTCACAACCTAGCAATGAGTCACACCCATGACGCTGCACTGCAGCTGATCTCAGAGGAGCATGTGATGGGCTCCACAAATCAGAGCTCAGCACATGCCCCTCTACAGAGACTACTGGAATTTATTAACCAGTAGTGCAATGCTGAGACTGACGGCAGTGTGCCCCAGGTCCTCTGTATGTAGCTGCCTGCTGTGTCAGTCACAGCCTTGATGACTGCCCGGCAATCAGCTGCACTGCAGCCTGCTCTTGCGGACGGCACCATAGGTCCATGATAGAGGGCGTGGCTTCAAATCAGTGGGACCCACCGGGGATTTCAATAATTCTCTGGCGGACCAGTCCAAGCCTGCTGTCACCCTTACCCCTTCAGACACCTCCTTCCATTTTATCTCCGGTGTTTAATTTAGAATGGATAGAGTAAATTATTCAACTGATATGACACTGCATATCTTTATGTCAAATAACATGAAAGGCAATATTCATAATGTATACGAAAACAAAAAAAGAAGCGCTGGAGCAAATCACAATAAAATAGTTAATTACAACCATATAAAATTATTCCACATACAAGGAAGAACCTAAACTTATATTTTCAGACAATGGTGTACAAGATAAAAAACCTAAAAAGTCTGTGTGCACACAGAATAGGTATATTCAAATCAATTAAATGCCGCTGCCTATAAAAATAATCACAATATAATTGTTTCAGATCCTGAATCCCTCAGACAGGAGATGTGCCCAAATTAGGGCTGTACTGCGGGCATGGAGACAGCCATAATTGTTCCATTGATTGAAACCAGCATGTAAATGTTAGTATTCAGAAGTAGTCCAGTTGTTAATAGCAACAAGCATGTATGTGTCAGTCTCCAATAGCAGCTTAATAATTAGTTGCAGCAAGCATATCAGTTAGTATTCAGATAGCAGTACAATTTGCAGCAAGTGAAATGATACTCAGCGTGTAGACTTAAAATGAAAAGATAGTGCTGTAAGCACTCAACTGAAGGACTGCAGATATATATCTTGTACCTCTTCATATGTTATGGGTACATTCTGGCACACCCCTCGTGGAGTAAAATGTATCTTAAGCCTGGAACAAATCCCCCGTTTAAAAGGTACAAACATTACCTTGTTGCAGGTTGTCACTGCGTCCCAGTCAGCAAGAGGGGAAAAGGCCTTGTGGTTCAATGTCCCTGGTAGGGACAGAGCCCATGCTGAGGTCGTGGCTGTCATGCTGTACTACAGTACAGATTCTCGGCATCTCCCATCCTACGGCTCTAACAGCACTTTCTGGTATTTCGGTCATCTGGCGGGTTTCTTGGCCAATCAGAAGGGCCGTTTCATAAGAGGCATAGTAAGGCTTGGATTGGGTGCCTGTTATATATACTCACACACAGAAGAATCTTAATTGGTCACAGCATGTATCTAATTATGTATCAGTAATCAATACTACAATCTTGGCAGTGAAAGCTCGGCCTGCTTCAAGTACCATTTAAAGGGATATGTCCCAGTAACATATACAGTATGTGTATCATGTAGAAAATCAAAAATTATCCATAAAAATAGCTCAGATTAAGATTGGACATCACATAAACCGGGTGTTAAAAAAGAAAAAAGTGTCAGTACAAATGACAATTCACAAATTGTAACAACATATAGAACATTCTAGTAACATTAAGCAGTTCTAGCAAACTGTAGGAACAAAAAAGGCTAACATTATGTGATTGTAGCTTTTTTTTGTCAATTTTTGGAAAAAAATCCCAAACCAAAACCAGTCACGGCGGTTTGGGCAACCAAAACCAGCCAACGAATTAGAACCAAAAATAGCAAAATTAGTCTGTCGTACATCTCTACTAAAAGGATTGTGTCACCATACACACTCTTTCAATCTTTGGTAGAACAGCAGCCACTTACAGGCAAGGGCGTAGCTACAGTAGGTGCATAGAATAGGACTCTTATGGGGCCTAGGCTGCCTCTGGGGCATCTCCCTGCACCAAGTTATACTACCATCTTTTGAGTCCTTTGTCAGGAATCATCCTTACCCTCAGGGTTGTGCTGCTCTGTCCTGGCAGGGGTCCCAACCTGGAACCTCTCAGAGTGTGCTGTGTTTTTGTTGTGGTGGTGGTTACAGGGGCCTGAATCTCCAGTGGTGTTCGTGCTGGCTTTGGACACTGAGCACCACCATGTTAGATCCAGCCAGCAGAGTGTCTTGCTATCGGTCTCCCAGTGTGGTAGTGGTCTAGTTGGCCTGGAGTTCCGGCAGCGTTCCCCCCGGCTTCGGGCGCTGGCATGTTAGTCCCGGTAAGTTGGCCACTTATCTCCAATGGCAGCCAGGCAGGTGTTCACCTGACCGCACCAGTCAATCTCCAAGACCCAGGATATAAAGATCTTCCACCATCATCACTCAGTGCCTCAGTTTCAACGCTGCTAATTTGTCCAAGGCACCACCTCCCTGGCTTACTAGCTATATTTTTCTTGCCTACTACAGCAGTGATTCCACTCTGGCTCCAGTTGCTAAAGTCCAGTCCCAATCCGGCTCCACTTGCTAAGTCTGATTCTACTCCGACTTCAGTCGCTAAAGTAAGATCCCAATCTGGCTCCAGTTACTAACGCTGATTCCACTCTGGCTCCAGTTGTCCAGCCCAGTCCCAATCTGGCTCCAGTTTTTAAGTCTGATTCCACTCTGGTTCCAGTTGTCCAGCCCAGTCCCAATCTGGCTCCAGTTTTTAAGTCTGATTCCACTCTGGCTCCAGTTGCCAAGTCCAGTCCCAATTCGACTCCAGTTGCTAAATTTGATTCCACTCTGGCTCCAGTTGCTAAGTCCGGTCTCACTCTGGCTCCAGTTGCTAAGTCCCGTCACACTCTGGCTCAAAGTCTGATTCTACTCCAGCTCCAGTTGCTACAGTAAGTCTGATTCCAAGGCTCCATGGCTTGTTAGCTATGTTCTCCTTGCCTACCACTTCAGCTCCAGTTGCTAAATCCGGTTCCCATCATATGGGAGGAGAGATACGCTTAAGGTATTTTACTCTGTCCTCCTAAGGTCAGGAGCTGCTTATCACTCGCCGGGTTGTGCAGCTCCAACCCAGCGAGTGATGAGCAGCTCCCAACCTTAGGAGGACAGCGTAAAATGCCTTAAGCATATCTCTCCTCCCATATGTTTTTTTCTTTCCCTAAAAGGACAATATAGGGACTGCACTGTGTATTAATTGTTATATATGTCTGTCCATGTTATTTGTTTGTTTACCTTAATAGTCCTATCATTTTACTTTATGCATTCATTTTTATAATAACCCGCTCTGGGAAATTATCCTAGATCTTTTTATACTTATTAAATACACATTTTATTACAAACAATTGATTGGTGTAATTATTAACAAGCCAGGTCCAATAGTGAAGCGCCAGAGGTACCATTTTTTGTACTATTAGTATTACATACTGTACAAGGAGGGTGAATCCCTGTTAACCTCACAGGCAGCATCCAACAGAACCTATAGAGTCTATAGCGCGCCATCACAAATCCTTATAACTACCTCCAAAGGGGATACTTATACATGTATACTCACTAAACATATCTGTGCAGCATAAGCAAAGTAAAACAATCCCCTTTTTATAGTTTGTGCCAAGGGAAAGAGCTTGAACCTCTTTTATAAGGATGTGGTGGAGGTAAATAGTAAAGTGGCAATGTAGGACTACTATATATATATATACACATATAGACAGCTAAAATAGTAAGATACGAGGGTGTCAAATAATTATCCGCACTCTGGCTGTAGAATTTATTTTAATCAACTTCCAGAAAAGACAAATACATTATTTTTTGACATAATCTCCCTGCTTTCCGACAGACTGAAGTCTGTCATGGATTTTGCATAGGCAGAGCCATGGCTGATTAGCAACATAATCCACTGACACTCGTCTATCCAACAGAATCAGTTCACGTGCATGCTCAATGTTCTCATCAGTCGTGGACGTGGACGGGCGTCTGGCTCCTTCTTCATGCCTTGTGCCACCTTCTTTGAACGTCTCTATCTATTCATACACATTTATTCGCCACAAAACACTTTCTCCATACTGTGCACAGTCTTCGATAAATATCGGCACCAGACACACCCTCAAGACCACAAAAATGAATCACTGCACGCTGATCTTCTTTCGTGCAAATCACAAGTGGGGCATCCAGTTTTACTTGGACTGCAGTCACAAATGGATTGGCGTAACACGTTCAAACCTGCACAGCAGCCACTGGGGAGACAGCGACCTAGTACGGAAAGCATTGATAAGACAACAAAAGTTTAATATAACTGAAGTGTGGATAATTTTTGACTCACCCTCGTATAAGAGAGCAATCAGTATTCCCTTTCCTGCGGTATTACTAAACAGTCTAGCTGGCTCAAATCATCTCCTGCTGGCTGTCTTGCAGCATAGGATGTGATCAGGGCTAATGCATATAAAATAAAGCCCATCTTTATCAGGCAAAATTATGTTCTTCACCCAGATGAGTTACATTTTCTAGGTCTGTTAGTAGCCCAGCTATATTACAATACTTTTTCCCCTCATGTCTTTATGTATAGTACTATTCCATGTTTCTACATAGCTCTGCTGTATAAGCAGTATAACTCTAGACCAGACCAAGCTCCTCTTACACTCGTGTCTTCTCTGTGTTCCCTCTTCTATGTATACATTTATCATAACAAAGCTGACATATTTTTTGTTGCACAGCTGAATATCTGTAGTGTATTTATATTTCAGATTCCAAATTTTGCAGAGCAAACTTTTGATTTTCAGAAAATGCCATCCATGTGACGTTGGCACTCCCACCAGTGCCCCACGTGTGAGATTTGCATGTTCTGTAGTCAATTTTCTAGTCATATAAAGCCCTCCTGCTCAGTAAACAGTATAGTTGGATATATCATCTGGGAATAAGGCTTGATATTTTGTATATTGTTGTGTTGTTACTATTGTGATGTTTTTTCTACAATAATTATGCTACAATTGAAAAGAAAGCCAACCATTTCATGTAGCTATTTCTTTGTGTGAGCTTTAAAATCCAGGTCCAATCAGTTATTTTTTTCATTTATAGGTTTCAGGATTGGCATCAAATCTCTCATATTTTCTTTGGTTTAGGACCAGGAATAATATACACCTGCTGCAGCACAGCTACCATACTACTCACAACCAATAAGAAGAATAGCAAACGCACCTACAGAAGGACATTTATACCGAATGCCTTATGTCAATTTAAAATAAACAAAACCTGCAAAACAATATCAATGGGTAATAAAGAAATGTATCTATAACCGCACTACAGCTGGGTACACACTAGACAATATGTCGTCCAATCCCGCGGATCTAGCCAACATATGGGGCACATCATCTAGTGTGTATCCACAATTTGCACTCCCGCGGGTCGTTCATCTGGGAGGTTCCATCAGCCTGCATGCATGGCTGATGGAGCGAGCTGCTGACACCGGCAAGGTCAGTGGTGCCAGTGTACAATATATTGGGCGGTCGTTTATCGGTTGTTTACGGATGTTTATCGTGTGTACCACCTGCCCGATATACTGTTCACGAACACTATTGAGCTTTGCATTGGCGGGTCTCTAAGTGTGTACCCAGCCTTAGTTGGAGATACAAATAATCTAGAAGTAGACATATACAGAATGGTGGGCACTGGGCCATTTTATATTTCACCCATTATTTAATATTTAATTTAAAAAAAAACTAAGATGATTAAATGCACCAAAATACTGACAACCGAATTTATAAGAAAATGTCTATTGTAGTTCCGGATGATTAGTCCATAATATGGATTATGTGCATTAAATTTGCACCGTGCCTGTCCTTATAAAATGTAACCTATTGGGATTTAATAGTTACTAAAATGTTTATTATGGAATGTTATTTTACTTCTAATTTTTATATATATATTTTTTTAAGTTGAATTCTATGTAATACATTTAGTTAAGGTTTTATTTATTCAATTTTAACAACTGTGAAAAACCTAAAGTGTCCTAGATCCCAACATTTTGTACCTACAGAAGAAACCCAGACACTTTGTAGCCAAAGTATGATTTTACTGACCCAAGTCTTCCCATCTGTTAAAGGAAACAACTGCTCACCTCATTGGCTGCAACCTAAAAGTAACCAATTAAATACCATCTATCACACTGATCTCTCCTTATATATCGGATCCTTTAACACAGCCAGACCTTCAAGATTATAAAATCAAATAAGACATGGCTTACACCATTCAGTAGGAATTTGCCTCTTACTTTCAATGGGGCAGCTCTGCTGGAGAGGAATCTTGCAATCCCTCTCATGTAAGATGGAGCTGCTCACGATGATAATTGAGAAATTTCACATTGCCCATGCATAGTTGCCTGGTCATACAGTGATTGTGAAGGAGATCACTTTACTTCTTACTGATCGCGAGGATGGGCTGTTATTGGGGTCTCTATTCTGTTGACCTACAATGGAACATTCCAATGAAAAAAAATCCTTATTGCTGTAGTATAGGGATTCTTATTTTTCGAGATCTGGCAGTAGGTTTTCCTAAATATACCCCATAATCTCACATAGGTGTAAAAACGCATTGTGACACAATAGTATTATTTGGACACAAGTCAGTAGTCAAATTCCCTTTCCCAAAGTTGCATTGATGTGTTAGGTAATAAAACCAAATCTTATTCACACCAATAAATCTTTGTCCAGAATGTCTGATGGTTTGAACAGACAATATTTTTAAAAGAGAAAATCAGGTTTTTGTAATGACAATAAAATACACAAAAACTTGTCAAATCTGACCAGGGGCGGATTGGGATGAAAAACTCTGCTGGGAAATTTATGGAAGCAGCCCTAATGGGGACGTGGCCTGTTGAGGGGATGGGGTCTATCGAGGGGGGTGGGATCCCTCCTCATTGGACCTGATTCTGAGTTGGACACAAAAAAAAATTTTAAGACGCTTTTCACTTTACTTTTTACATAGAACCCAGTGTGGATCTTGCGCGTGTGCATGAAAATTTAGTGTGGATTCGGCTATTGCTCTCTTCCCAAAATACACATTATAACAAAGAAACATCCACACAAAAATTTACATTTAAAAACATAATCATATATACACACCCACACACACACATAATCTAAAGGGAATGACCAGCGTTCACTGGCTTTCTTTTTATCTTTTAAACTATTACTGTCCACGATAAAAAAGGAGGAGTTTTCATGAAATTCATAAGCAAAACTCCCCCTGTAACTCCCCCTCGGTGTCCGGCCTGCCCTCCTCCCTGTGACTCACTCTGCCTGTCACTCAATCTCAATATTCCTTCCACTCATACTCACTGTCACATTCACCTTTGTATCACTCACACTGACCCTCCATGTTCCTACACTCATCAATTACAGTAGTCCTGCCAGTCACACAATCACTCAAGCTACATACCACACAAACACCCACAAGGTTACCGTCACACACTCACCCTGGCACTCACACTTAATAACACACAACCACCGTCAATGTTCTCCATCACAAAAAATGAGCAGGAAATAATGTCAGAAAGGAAACAGACACAGACATAGAGGGGCAGGAGAGCGAGAGGGGGAAAAGTGGAAGACAGGAGGGAAGAAAGAGAAAAAGTAGTGGGATGAGACAAATGGGAAGGAGAATATCAGAGCGAGAGAGAGAAAAATTGTGAAGGGAGGAAAGAGTTATGAGGAAAAGACAGAGCTGGAAGTGAGAGATGGAATAAAAAGGGGGAAGAGGGGAAGAGAGACAGGGGTCAGAAGAGAGAGAAAGAGAGAGTAGAAAAAAAATAAATTCAGGCAGCATTGTGGGCAGCAATAGTTTAAAAAATAGAAAGAAAGCCTGGCAACGCTGGCCATTACCTTTAGATTGTATGTGTGTGTGTGTGTGTGTGTGTGTGTGTGTGTGTGTGTATATATGTGTATATATATATATATATATATATATATATGATTATGTTTTTAAATGTTAATTTTTGTGTGGATGTTTCTTTGTCATAATGTGTATTTTGGGAAGAGAGCAATAGCCGAATCCACACTAAATTAAATTTACACTCACACACGCAAGATCCACACTGGGCTCTATGTAAAAAGTAAAGTGAAAAGCGTCTTAAAAAAAAATGTTTGTGTCCAACTCAGAATCAGGTCCAATGAAGATGGATCCCGCCCCCCTCGATAGACCCCATCCCCTCAACAGGCCACGTCCCCATTAGGGCTGCTTCCATAAATTTCCCGGGCTGGTTTTTCATCCCAATCCGCCCCTGGTCAGATTTGACAAGTTTTTGTGTATTTTATTGTCATTACAAAAACCTGATTTTGTCTTTTAAAAATATTGTCTGTTCAAACCATCAGACATTCTGGACAAAGATTTATTGGTGTGAATTAGATTTGGTTTTATTACCTAACACACCAATGCAACTTTGGGAAAGGGAATTTGACTACTGACTTGTGTCCAAATAATACTATTGTGTTACAACGAGTTTTTACACCTATGTGAGATTATGGGGTATATTTAGGAAAACCTACTGCCAAATCTCGAAAATTAAGAATTCCCATACTACAGCAATAAGGATTTTTTTTCATTGGAATGTTCCATTGTAAGTCACCAGAATAGAGACTCCAATAACAGCCCATCCTCGCGATCAGTAAGAAGTAAAGTGATCTCCTTTACAATCACTGTATGACCAGGCAACTATGCATGGGCAATGTGAAATTTCGCAATTATCATCGCGAGCAGCTCCATCTTACATGAGAGGGATTGCAAGATACCTCTCCAACAGAGCTACCCCATTGAAAGTAACAGGCAAATTCCTACTGAATGGTGTAAGCCATCTCTTATTTGATTTTATAATCTTGCAGGTCTGGCTGTGTTAAAGGATCCCATATATAAGGAGAGATCAGTGTGATAGATGGTATTTAATCACCTTCAACAGGCCACGCCCCCATTAGGGCTGCTTCTATAAATTTCCTGGGCTGGTTTTTCATCCCAATCCGCCCCTGTGAATATATATATATATATATATATATATATATATAAATAAAACACTTGTCTTTTCAGAGCCTTTCTAGCTGGTATGGCACTACAAGTCCCAGCACATTCAGTTAACAAGGTGTGCTGGGACTTGTAGTCTCATCACAGCTGGACAGGCAGTCAGTGAATCTAGTTGCATATAGGACACCTGGACTTCTTCCCTAGAGCTCCAGGTCATACTGTGACAGTAGTGCGGCAGCTGCAGGGTCCTGTATGATGATTGTCAGACCGTGCTGGAGTACCGCTGGGCAGGGGAGCTGAGGAGGATGATAACCACCCCGTCCACTGCTAAATCCGGTATCATGACCCGCTTCTGAGTCCTGACCGGCGTTGTCCGCTGCCCGCACAGCTGAGGGGTGATCTTGTGCAAAAATGGACCACCCCTTCTAACACTGCCATACTCTTCCCCGCCCCCCCCCGCAGTCTCCTGGCTGGAGCACAATTGCTCCGTACACTGACTCCACTGCACTACCGCTGCAGCACTGCTTCTGGCTAATGGCACTATGAAATACCCACTAGCCGCAGCAGATGAAAGCTTTCTGTTTGCTTTCCATAGCTGAACGCAAATCCAGGAAGCGCCGCAGCCAGCAGCCCGGCACATACAAATTGGCCTGGCCCAGCAGAGGGGTTCATGGGACCGGCCTAGCGGGAACTTTCCAGCTGTCCTGGTGGCCCAATCCGCCCCTGAATCTGACTAGCAGATGTTTACTGGCAATTGTTAACTCTTTTCATAGAGGTTTTTATGTAAATAAAAGAATGTGATGTTTCCTTTAAGTTAATTTTCATGGTAATTAACTCCAGGTTGAATGCAGTCTATCCAGTGTAGTTTATGTGTCCAAAACCCTTGGCGGAATACAATTCTCAGTAATTTTAAATCACAGACCTATCCCCTTTAGCAGTGCCATAATTAGCAGACAGAACTGCAGTACAGAGCTGCTCTATTACTCAATGACTTTGAATTGTCCTGATAAAATGCTGCTTTTAATCCTTATGGCCCCTTTACATAACACTATTACAGATTGATTTTTTTTCTAGCATACAAAGCCACTGCATACAGTAAATGTTAAAACAAGGAACTTCATACATGTTCAATATACACACATTTTGACATAAGAATGTTTTTATGAGTGTAATGACACATCAATAATGTACTATTGTAAACAATAACCTTACAAATGACATTTTTCTTAGCATTACACAAAGTTTACTGTATCTGCCAAATGTGAAACACAAACTTCTTTTACAAATTATTTCTGTTTTGTGCTACTGGAAGCTCATTTTGTGGTCACTGCTGACATTCTGTGAATGAGTTTAATATCCCATGAGTGTGCTCCAAAAGTTTTTTAAATATATAATTTACTCTTTCTTTCCTCTTTCTAATTTTAGCAATTGAATAGAGCAATTGTTGCCAGTGTACATCAGTTGTTGACTACTTATTTAGATTTCACTGCATTCCAACAAGAAATGAGTTCAGCATGGGCTTAATTTTGAGTAATGAAACTTAGTGACTGTGACACATTAAGTGCCTTTTGGTCTTCCACTGTGTGTTCAAACACATATTGTACAGGCACATAGGGGAGAACCATCTGTTTGTCATTGAAAACAGTATTTGCTAAGTAAACTTCCAGGAAATGTAAGAAGAGTGCTAAATGCATTTGTATTTTAGCCAGGATTACTGGAAAATAATAGCTGTACACAGTCATTGGAAAACATTGACATAACCCTGATTATTTTTCCTCCAGATGACAGCAAGCTTGAAATTATAGTTAAATATTACATATTAAGATTAAAATGATCCCCATTATCAACCCCCCCATCCACTCTAAATTCCAGTATTTATATTATTATAGAATTATCATAGTTCACTGTGCACACCTAGGACATGATGATGAGATGTTAGCAAATGCAGGAGAATGTTTAAAAAGAAAAAGCAAGCCTGACTGCTACATATGTTCACCTATACGCTAAGCCAAACACCTAGAAATGTGTCTGCATATGATTTTTGGCAAAGGCAAAAACCAGAATATTTCATATCCAAAGCTCAATAAACGTGAACACCTCTGCATTAGAATCATAAACACCTTTTCTCTGGTAGATAAACTGGGATGGGTACGGGATGCCGGTGCTCAGGATCCTGGCCGTAAAAATCACGACACCGGCATCCCGACAAGTTTAGGATACCGATACTTGTCGGTAGGTATCCTAACCCTCCCCCTCTGCCTACCCTAACCCTCCATCCCCGATGCCTGAACCTAACCTCCCCCAAGTGCCTAAACCTAACCTCCCCACACCCTAAACCTAACCCTCCCCCTAGTGCCTATCCCTAACCCTCCCACTAGTGCAGAGGTTCTCAAATGCAGTCCTCAAGGCTCCCCAACAGTTCAGGTTTCAAAGATATCTATGGTTAAGCAGAGGTGGTTAAATCAAATTGACTGAGGTACTAATTAAATCACCTGTGCTCAACCATGGATATCTCTAAAACCTGAACTGTTGGGGAGCCTTGAGGGTCGTGATTGGTAACCTCTGCTCTAATGCCTAACCCTCCTCCCAATAACGCCACTTACCTTCAGGATGCCAGTGGTTGGAATTCCAGCATCTGTATTCTAAGTGCCACAATCCCCTATGTCGGGATACTGAATGTATCTCTATAAACCAACCCAGAAAGTATATGTATATTATGTATACCCATGCTGTATATGTATATATATATATATATATATATGTAAACCTAAACTGTGTACATATATATATATATATATAATAATAATAAATAAAATGACTAAAAGAAGATTGCGGCATTCGGAGTCGGAGTCTTAATAGCAAAAAATGTTTTTCATAATATATATATATATATATATATATATCTATTGTGACACAGTCGGGATAGGGGTCCCTCTCCTGGGCAAGATGGACTCCCTCTTTACACACACTGCATGTGCACAGTACTTACAAGGATTATGACCAAGTGTCTATGAACAGGCTAGGCTGCCTGCTCTCCCAGGTGTGAGACACTCAACCACAAACAAACCATGCTTATATTAGCCATTTCCAGCTGCAAGCCCTAATGAGACTGTTACCAGGCTGAAAGGCCCAAAATCTGGACTGGCCTGTGGATGGAGCCCTCCCTCTCCTCACATCCACACCCCCAGGACCCAAACCGGCTTTTCCAAAAGCCGATACTCTGGTCTGCTTACAAAACAGACTTCTCCTGGAGGTTTTTAGAATACATAGGCCAAAAACCTAGGACAAATGTACCTGCCATTGACCACTTTACCAGTGCTTCTATAATACCCAGTGTAATGAATCAGGGTAATTTACCTCTGTGCAAAATCGGCTTTTCCACAACTTCCAGAAGTGAGCAAAGTCTCTCCCCAATATTGCATCATACATTAAACCCTGTACCAAACCCACAGAGACTATCACGGAACCACATGGTGTTTCTATGTTCACTTCTGCAGTAACATAATACCGGGTATCCCCATGTATGCAGGTCACACCAACAGTTTTCCCCTTATGCTTCAAGGGGTTCACCAGTTCAGCTTTCATAAGTGCAACCAGGCTACCAGAATCTAACAGAGCCTCTACTCGGTTGCCTTCTACAGTGAGTATACACATGTGCTTATCTGTCTCAACCTGCCGGTCAGCAGTACAGGCTGGTTGTGCAAAGAAAGACATCCTGCAGTTGACATGAGCAGTATCACATTGCATAGGTTCAGAGGTAAGCGAACAATTGGCCACAATATTGCCAAAACCACCACATCGGAAACATTGATTTACATTAATATCTAGTCTTTTACAGGGAAGGGACCTTCCTGGTCTGGCAGGCCTGTCTCCAGGTTCCACACCCCCAGTCTTGAGTACATACCACCGCCCAGCACCCTTCTCCCCTGGAACAGTCTTACCAGTGTCAATGGGAGTTCACCGACGTGCAATCAGGGCTCAGTGGAGCACACTCATCAGCTCCTCAGTCGCCACGTACCTCTCCACCAGTATGACTAGCTGGTCTGCAGACTTAAGGTCTGCATGGCTCACCCACTTGCGTAGAGACGCAGGTAGCGATCGCAGATACCGATCCATCATGACTCTTTCCACAATCTGTGGTCCTGTCAGTGTCTTGAGCTGCAGCCATTTTGTGGTTAGATGGACGAGGTCATGCATCTGTGAGCATAGAGGTTTTTCCATTTGGAACTCCAGCGGTGGACTCGTTGGGCCCGAACAAATGAGGTGACTCCCAAGCGGGTTAGGATCTCCAATTTTAACTTTGCATACAGTAGTCCTTGGCATCATCCAGGCATAAATGATAGTATGCTTTTTGTGGTTCTCCAGACAGGAAGGGTGCCACAAGACTTGCTGACTGCTCTTTAGGCCACTTCTCTCTTTCGGTGGTTCTTTCAAAGGCCATAAGATATGCTTCCACATCATCATTTGGGGTCATCTTTTGCAGAAAGTGACTGGCCTGTATGGTGTGAGTGTTAGTTAGAAGAGCAGGGGAAGCATCTCCAGACCGGACTACTAGCTGTTTTACCACCTCTTTTAAGGCCTGGCGTGTTTCCTCGATACAAAAACCGAGGGAGGAGGGGTCAGGGAGTGATTCTGAGCACAGGATTAGTGAAATTAGATTAATTGTAATTTATGTTATTAAAACAGTCCACGTAAAATACAATTATGCCTCTATATGGGTACTGTAAATCTTAGGTGTGGAGGTGCTCCCCTTGAGAGAATATATGTTAGTAAAGAGACAAAAGAAGGAAAAAATCTCTTTTTGGGGCACTCTATGTGATTATATTAGTTATGACAAATAAATACTTAACTTTTAATGAATATGCATTAAAAATATTTTTAGAACAACTCAGCCATGCAGTTCATGTGTGGCTTGATATCCAACATACATATATCGATGTGACAATACATACAATTAACACCAAAACTCACAAACATATATAATAGATTTGTTCTAGGAAAGCTAAGCGAAATATTCCAAGAAAATGACAGAGAACTATGTGAGGTCAAGGCCCTCAATTAGCATACGATATTTAATGGTGCAATGACCGATCAATATCAATGTTCTCTATATTTTTAATTGTCAAACTGCCATCATTATCCTCGGCATTATTGTGGTGTCATGACCAATCATAGTGTCAGCAGACATACAAAAATTAATTGATTAATTAATTGTTAAAAAGCATAGTAAGCTTTTTCTTCAGGTATTGGTGGGCTAATCACCAATCATATAACCATATATTTGGTGGGCTAATCAATTAAACAGATATTTATAACTCATTATGCTCATATAGTAAAAAACATGCGTATTCAATTAAGTCACATGACATTTGACTATGTAGAAAGAGAGCATGCTAGTATGGATTCCTGAAGTGGCCAAATAGCATGAGGTACCATAAGAGAATATAGAGTGATATAGAAAGTAAATAGAATAGACTACACCCTTCTAATGGATATATAAACAGCAGCTGCTGCACGTCATCATGTGTGAAAATAGCGGATGGCGTGTGAGCGTACTCTTAAATACCACAGGGGTAGGAATAAGTATATTGGGCATCTGCTATTAGAGCCAGTCAGAAATAGAAGGATCCTGATATAATATGGAGCAGGAACCTACTCTGACTGGACTACAACAAGAGTACCCATAGTGAAAAGGAGTAATACTGTGTTGTTAATTATAGGTGTAAATACCATAGTACGTGATCAGGACTGGTGCTGCTGCCACTCACTTACCTCTAGGGCTGTGGTGAATGGTGAGAAGCCCAGCTCCGTATACAATGATTTAGAAGAAAGTAAGTTCAAGCTACACTTAGACGCTACTGGGTGAGCAGCGCTCTGTCTGCCATCAGGTGTTGCAGAGCTGCCTGCTCTCACCAAGTATAGTGGTCATATAGTGTGCTTGGAGAAAGTAGGGGTGAAAGGTACCTGATTATGTATCAGAGTGGTGTAGATTGAAGGTAGTTGGATCGCATGCAGAGCCCGCTTGTGTGCTGCTGACACGTGTCCCGCTTGTACTTCGCGGGAATCGGGATCTGAGACGCGCGTTTCGCTTCCGCTTCTTCCGTCAGATGCCGGTAATCAGGACACATGTGGTCCTTTAATCTTAATCTCAGCCTATGGGAAAGCCAGTTTCAGAATCTCAGAGTGTGAAACGCCATGTGATTGGTCTTACATACCTCTCTTTTTATTGGTTGATGTGGGGAAAATAGACAGAGGTAGATGTCACAGATTTAATGATCTATATGATGTGAGATTGTGAGCTTCTTCCAATAGACAGAAACATTAGGGTATTAACTAAAACTGGAATTAACCCATCCCTGTCCTTAAAGGCAAAGAGAACTATTATAGCAAATAATTAGTATAACCAAAATCTAATTATTATTATGCCCACAGGATGATTATGTCAAACTGTGGTTTTAGTGATAAAAATTATAGTTATAAGAAAAAGAGGAAAATTAAAAATTAGAAAAATAGTGAAAGAATAATAGAGAGGATGAGAATATTGAAAAATAAATGAATAAATAAAAACGAAAATAAATATAGAAATGATGGACATTAATATAAGGAAAAGTGAAAACATTTAAAAAAATTTAAAAAATATATAAAAATTATAGAGAAGGGTATATATATGTGTATATAAGTGAAAACCAAAAAATATGTGAATTTAATAAAAAATGATCATAGAGTAAAAGTAAAGTAGTTAATAGTAAAGGGTGTAAGATGTGTATAAGATAATGTCATAGTATGTTAGTGAATTATAAAATGTAAATTAAAATAAGGTGACAATTTTGTGAATGTATTACGTCGTGAATAGTGGAAAGTGTAAGGAAAGTAATTATGTATAATATTCTATATTTCATAAAAGGATATAACATTTATTATTGTAAATTTTGATCATTATAAAAAAGGGGTATAATTGATCATTTCATTCAGTCCATAAGGGCTGACCGTATTCAGTTTGAAAGTCCATTCGCATTCTCGCTTGAGTAACGTATTCGTAAGGTTACCTCCTCTAACTCCTAATCTAATATGTTCTAGACCGAATACTTTTAAATCTTGAGTTGTTCCTTTGTGGCATTTTAGAAAATGTCTAGCCACCGAGGTCAGTTTCTTCATTTTGAAGAGATCACTTTGGGCATTTTTAATATTCCCCGTATGTTCAAGAATTCTCTGCTTGAAGGTGCGAGTGGTCATCCCAACGTACCTGAGGTTACAGCTGCACTCCAAACAATAGATAACCCCCATGGCGTTGCAGTTGATAAACTGTTTTATTTCAATATTGTGGCCATATCTGTCAGTTATCTGGTCTTTTCTCATGATGTATCCACAAGCTTTACATTTGCCACAGGGAAAGGTACCCTTTAATTTAAACTGTCTTCTGGGGTTACTCACATAGTGACTCTTCACTAGTTTGTCTTTTAGATTTTGGGATCTGCGCCAACTAAAAATGGGTTTATTTGTTAAAGATTTTTGTAAGTCATTGTCCATCATTAGAATGTGCCAATGTCGTGTGACAATTTTCTGAAGATCTTATCATTCATTGCAGAAGTTGGTGATGAAGCGTATTTGATCCCCATTTTCTTTTAATTTTTTGTTGGAGAAAATCAGGGTTTGTCTATCCGTTTTCAAAGCCTGATATTTTGCAGTCTTGATGATTTTATTACTATAACCTCTGTTTAATAGGCGTTGGGTAAGGTCTTTACTCTTCACAAGGTAGGTTTCCTCCGTGGTGCAGTTCCTCCTGAGTCTGAGGAACAGCGCCCACGTACGCCAACCTGTTCCTCGGATGGTGGGAGAAAGAGATAGTCTTCAACGAAACCAATGATCACTTTACCAACCAGATAACAACATGGATTAGATACATTGATGATATCTTTATGATATGGCATGGGAATAGCACTGATCTACTTACTTTAATCGAGGACTTGAATAAGAATTCTATTAACCTAAAATTAACACATACCATCAGTAAAGATGAGGCTTCTTTCTTAGATTTACATCTGTTCTGCGATAACAAGGGATATCTTCAAACAGAACTCTTTAGAAAGGAGACAGCTACAAATAGCCTTTTACACAGAAGTAGCACCCACTTCCCACCAACCATTCAGAATTTACCAAAGGACGAGTTCCTCAGACTCAGGAGGAACTGCACCACGGAGGAAACCTACCTTGTGAAGAGTAAAGACCTTACCCAATGCCTATTAAACAGAGGTTATAGTAATAAAATCATCAAGACTGCAAAATATCAGGCTTTGAAAACGGATAGACAAACCCTGATTTTCTCCAACAAAACATTAAAAGAAAATGGGGATCAAGTACGCTTCATCACCAACTTCTGCAATGAATGGAAAGATCTTCAGAAAATTGTCACACGACATTGGCACATTCTAATGATTTACAATGACTTACAAAAATCTTTAACAAATAAACCCATTTTTAGTTGGCGCAGATCCCAAAATCTAAAAGACAAACTAGTGAAGAGTCACTATGTGAGTAACCCCAGAAGACAGTTTAAATTAAAGGGTACCTTTCATGTGGCAAATGTAAAGCTTGTGGATACATCATGAGAAAAGACCAGATAACTGACAGATATGGCCACAATATTGAAATAAAACAGTTTATCAACTGCAACGCCATGGGGGTTATCTATTGTTTGGAGTGCAGCTGTGACCTCAGGTACGTAGGCATGACCACTCGCACCTTCAAGCAGAGAATTCTTAAACATGCGGCGAATATTAAAAATGCCCAAAGTGATCTCATCAAAATGAAGAAACTGACCTCGGTGGCTAGACATTTTCTAAAATGCCACAAAGGAACAACTCAAGATTTAAAAGTATTCGGTCTAGAACATGTTAGATTAGGAGTTAGAGGAGGTAACCTTACGAATACGTTACTCAAGCGAGAATGCGAATGGACTTTCAAACTGAATATGGTCAGCCCTTAGGGACTGAATGAAATGATCAATTATACCCCTTTTTTATAATGATCAAAATTTCCAATAATAAATGTTATATCCTTTTATGAAATATAGAATATTATACATAATTACTTTCCTTACACTTTCCACTATTCACGACGTAATAAATTCACAAAATTGTCACCTTATTTTAATTTACATTTTATAATTCACTAACATACTATGACACTATCTTAAACACATCTTACACCCTTTACTATAAACTACTTTACTTTTACTCTATGATAATTTTTTATTAAATTCACATATTTTTTGGTTTTCACTTATATACACATATATATACCCTTCTCTATAATTTTTATATATTTTTTAAAAAATTTTACATTTTTTCACTTTTCCTTATATTAATGTCCATCATTTCTATATTTATTTTCGTTTTTATTTATTCATTTATTTATCGATATTCTCATCCTCTCTATTATTCTTTCACTATTTTTTCTAATTTTTAATTTTCCCCTTTTTCTTATAACTATAATTTTTATCACTAAAACCACAGTTTGACATAATCATCCTGCGGGCATAATAATAATTAGATTTTGGTTAAACTAATTATTTGCTATAATAGTTCTCTTTGCCTTTAAGGACAGGGATGGGTTAATTCCAGTTTTAGTTAATTCCCTAATGATTCTGTCTATTGGAAGAAGCTCACAATCTCACATCATATAGATCATTAAATCTGTGACATCTACCTCTGTCTATTTTCCCCACATCAACCAATAAAAAGAGAGGTATGTAAGACCAATCACATGGCGTTTCACACTCTGAGATTCTGAAACTGGCTTTCCCATAGGCTGAGATTAAGATTAAAGGACCACATGTGTCCTGATTACCGGCATTTGACGGAAGAAGCGGAAGTGAAACGCGCGTCTCAGATCCCGATTCCCGCGAAGTACAAGCGGGACACGTGTCAGCAGCACACAAGCGGGCTCTGCATGTGATCCAACTACCTTCAATCTACACCACTCTGATACATAATCAGGTACCTTTCACCCCTACTTTCTCCAAGCACACTATATGACCACTATACTTGGTGAGAGCAGGCAGCTCTGCAACACCTGATGGCAGACAGAGCGCTGCTCACCCAGTAGCATCTAAGTGTAGCTGGAACTTACTTTCTTCTAAATCATTGTATACGGAGCTGGGCTTCTCACCATTCACCACAGCCCTAGAGGTAAGTGAGTGGCAGCAGCACCAGTCCTGATCACGTACTATGGTATTTACACCTATAATTAACAACACAGTATTACTCCTTTTCACTATGGGTACTCTCATTGTAGTCCAGTCGGAGTAGGTTCCTGCTCCATATTATATCAGGATCCTTCTATTTCTGACTGGCTCTAATAACAGATGCCCAATATACTTATTCCTACCCCTGTGGTATTTAAGAGTACGCTCACACGCCATCCGCTATTTTCACACATGATGACGTGCAGCAGCTGCTGTTTATATATCCATTAGAAGGGTGTAGTCTATTCTATTTACTTTCTCTATCACTCTATATTCTCTTATGGTACCTCATGCTATTTGGCCACTTCAGGAATCCATACTAGCATGCTCTCTTTCTACATAGTCAAATGTCATGTGACTTAATTGAATACGCATGTTTTTTACTATATGAGCATAATGAGTTATAAATATCTGTTTAATTGATTAGCCCACCAAATATATGGTTATATGATTGGTGATTAGCCCACCAATACCTGAAGAAAAAGCTTACTATGCTTTTTAACAATTAATTAATCAATTAATTTTTGTATGTCTGCTGACACTATGATTGGTCATGACACCACAATAATGCTGAGGATAATGATGGCATTTTGACAATTAAAAATATAGAGAACATTGATATTGATCGGTCATTGCACCATTAAATATCATATGCTAATTGAGGGCCTTGACCTCACATAGTTCTTTTCTTGGAATATTTCGCTTAGCTTTCCTAGAACAAATCTATTATATATGTTTGTGTGTTTTGGTGTTAATTGTATGTATTGTCACATCGATATATGTATGTTGGATATCAAGCCACACATGAACTGCATGGCTGAGTTGATCTAAAAATCTTTTTAATGCATATTCATTAAAAGTTAAGTATTTATTTGTCATAACTAATATAATCACATAGAGTGCCCCCAAAAAGAGAGTTTTTCCTTCTTGTGTTTCCTCGATGGCAACTTGTTGCTGCCTCTGGGCTGCCTCCAAGGCCAATAGTTGCACCTGGGTGAATTCCTGCTGAGCCCTGGCAGCTTCTTGCTGAGCCCTGGTAGCCTCTTGCTGAATTTTATTCATTTCCTGCTGAGCCCTGGAAGTTTCTTGCTGAGCTCTGGTAGCTTCTTGCTGAGCTGCCATACCTTGGAGCAAGGCCTTAACAATGTCTTCCATTTTGTCCTGGGGTGTAGGTTGGAAGCAGAATCTGGCTTCCTGAAGCATCTGTGGATGCCACCTCTATGGACTTCAAAGGACACAACTTTATATCCACACTGACGAATTGGTGTCTGTCCCTTTAAATTTTAAACAAAAATTTTTCCTTGCTGCAATTTCAGTGTGTGATTGCCCGCATTCTCTACCAAATGTGACACAGTCGAGATAGAGGTCCCTCTCCTGGGGTAGATGGACTCCCTCTTTGCACACACAGCAGCTATAGAAACAGGATACAAGTCAGGGGTTCTCATACAAACTGGTCGGTGCCAGTCTTTATTGTGCCAAATGAATGTAAACATAAACAAAACATAAACATAAGTCCTAGGCCGGCTGGGCACTAGCTACACAGTAGATTCCCTGTCTATAATAATGGTAGCGCCTATTGCCCTCACCATCAACAAAACACATGTGCAGTACTTACAAGGATTATCACCAAGTGTCTCTGAACAGGCTAGTCTGCCTGCTCTCCCAGGTGTGAGACACTCAGCCACAAACAAACCATGCTTATATTAGCCATTTCCAGCTGCAAGCCCTAATGAGACTGTTACCAGGCTCAAAGGCCCAAAACCAGGAGTGGCCTGTGGATGGAGCCCTCCCTTTCCTCTCATCCACACCCCCAGGACCCAAACCGGCTTTAACAAAAGCCGACACTCTGGTCTGCGTACAAAACAGACTTCTCCTGGGGGTTTTTAGAACACATAGGCCAAAAACCTAGGACAAATGTACCTGCCATTGACCACTTTACCAGTGCTTCTATCACAAATATATATATATATATATATATATATATATATATATATATATATGTATAGAGCTTATGGTCCGGCTCTTCCTGTGCTTGTACTTATCCGGGTGCCTGCATTTAGACAGCAATACATTCCTCATCCATGCGGCACTGCTAGCTTTAAGGATATCAAACTGGCAACAGGATAATGGTCAATGTTTCAGTGCCTCTTTATTAATAGCACTTTCATCGGGATAAATTACTAATAAATGTGTCCTACCTTATAAAGCGCCATCCACCAAGTCAGCAGCAGACGCACATAGCAGGACCTTCCACCCGGCCGGTGGCGCTACTGAGATGATGTCGTCACTCTGCGCACATCACATGCCTGTATCTACGACTCATCAGTGCATCAACCCATCACCATGACACCACTGTAAACAGCATAATCAGACAGGCAACAAATAGGAAACATAGTAAGGCATACACAAAAATATATATACATAAATATATATATATATATGTTGTGACGTTCAGTCGGGTTAGGGGTCCCTCTCCTGGGGTAGATGGACTCCTCCCTTACACACGCAGCAGCTGGGAAACAGCACACCAGTCTGGATGCGAGTACAAGCTGGTCGGCGCCAGTCTTTATTGTACAATATCCGAAATTACATAAAGAAAACATAAACAAAAATCCTAGCCTTGTCTGAGCTCTAACTTTACAAGTGATTTCCCTCACTACAAGAACCTGGCAGGGCCTAATACCCTCACCAGCAACAAAAGCACAGAACAGTCCTCACTGCTGGGTTTCCAAGTGTCTCTGAGCAAACTCCCTGCCTGCTCTCCCAGGTGAGACACTCAGCCCCAAACAAACCAAGCATATCTTGGCCACTCTCAGCTGGAAGCCCTAATGAGCCTGTTACCAGGCTGCAAGGCCCAAAACCTGGAGTGACCGTGGATGGAGCCCACCCTCTCCTCACACCCACAACCCCCAGGTCCCAAACCGTCTTTTTACAAAGCCGAAACTCAAGCTTGCTTCACTGCAAACTTTCTCCTGGGGGTTTTAAAACACATAGGTCAGAAACCTAGGGCAAACGTATCTATCACTGACCACTTTACCAGTGATCCTATCACAATGTATAAATAGATAAACATCTATAGATAATTAAACAGCAATACAGCCATAGATGATTAATAGTACCAGAATGTAGCTTTATTAATGGGTCATCATAAAGGTCTTTATTTTCTCTACCAACAATGTTCTACTAGGCACATTTTCTATTGTAAGGCAACAGATAAACGCAGTATATCTTTTATCTGACATAGCAGTAACGGCCCTTACAAAAATATTAAAGGCAATCAATACTTTGCGCAAAACTGGGTATAAGCAGCCTCCTAAAACACCTTCTTGAAGGAAACACCAACTTCAAAGGCTATTAAAGAAAAAAATATGTAGGTGGAAAGGAATGGCGCTAATGCCTCAGATGAATGAAGAATATATATGTATCCCAATCAACAATGAGGATTGGAACTTACCGATTGGGGAGTACTCCTATCAAATTTGAGGGTTGGACTTAGTACGGTATAGCTTTGTTGATAGGAAGAAACCCACTGGATTCAGTTTTGCACCTGAAAGATACATGGGAACTATTTTATCTCCTGTATTTATATGTATTTTATATCTTTTTATATCATTTTAAATTATGTATTTCCATTGTATACTATATGAAAGATTGAATATATTGTATAAATATGATGCACCTGCACTTTGTTATTTTAATTTTATTATGCAAAACTTCTATATATAGACCGGAAGTGAATGATGGTGAACCACAGATGTAATTTCCAGAAGTGGACATGCGGTGACACGTATGCATCACTTCCGATAATATGGCCGCTGTAAAGGAAATTAGCGTCTTTACTATGTTTGACACTGCTCCCAAAACAAACTGTAACCGGAGGCAGTATAGCGCCTATGTCACTCCTGCCTGTGATCTTAGGGAGATTTGGTACTTTCTACACCGCTCCCAGTTTTTGTTGTAATCAGAGGTGTCACTTCCAGTTCTGGTGGCCGGAATTATACGCGTGGACCGCAAGTGTCACTTCCGGTCTAGGTGACCAAGAAAATTTATTTTGAATGATTTTGAATATTAATTGTGAGTACCCAATCAGATCACTTTTGGGGGTATAAATATCACCACAATCTGCAGCATGTTATCCACATCTGAAGAAGAATTGATCACAATTCGAAACGCGTTATGAACTACATGCTACAGGGGAACCTTTGACTACCAGCAAGCCAGGACACTTTACATTCTCTGCGGTGGTGCCGAGCTTCATTGCCCGGGACCTCTTCGATTTTGCTTTGTTTGCATCAAGCCCACCGCAGCCTTGGCTAATGGTGAGAAGCTGTTTTTTGGTTACCCCAATATTGATGTTATCTTGATTTTATGGAATATATATATTAGTAGGGATGAGCGGGTTCGGATTTCCGAGTCGTATCCGAGTCAGGCTTGACTTTCCCCGCCTGACTCGGATCTGAAATCGAGGCAAAACGTGATCATCCCGCTTTCCGGATCTCGCGGGCTTTGGATTCTATAAAAGGTCCCCGCGTAGGTGCCATTTCTCACTCCGGCTGTAGACAGTGAAGAGGGAGGGTGGGAGCAAGGGCTGGCTGGGCTGTGTGCTGTTGTTGTCCATAGGAGCTGTGTCCACTCAGTCCATAGGGGCTGACTGGGCTGTGTTGTGCTGCTGTTGTCCATAGGGGCTGGCTGGGCTGTGTTGTGCTGCTGTCATAGGGGCTGGCTGGGCTGTGTTGTGCAGTGTCCCATAAAGGTTGTAATCCTAGAGGGGTGCTGTAGTGTTGTCCAGGGGGTGATCTGTGCATCAGGGGTGCTCCCCCAAAGTGCACTCCAAAAAAAAAATTTTTTTTTCCTGTGTTTGTGAATTGTGGGCCTGATTCAGAGCCGCTCGTAAGCGGCCGCTCGTTTGCTATGAGCGATGTTCGCACAACTGCGCATGCACATGGGTCGTAATGCACATGTGCCAACCAGTCATTGCGGTCGGAAATAGTGCGCTCGCAAAATAGCGAGGGGCTGCTAATTTGATTGACAGAATGTACCGTTTGTGGGTGGTAACAGAGGAAGATGCTTGAAAACGGGGGAGTGGAGGACTGAACGCAGGCGTGCCTAACGGTAAAAAGGGATTTTAATGGGAGTGCATAATTAGTAAAGGAGCGTCATCGACCACGTCACTTGGTTGTCTTTTAGCCTGATCTGCTCGCAGTGATAGCGGTAGGAAAAACCTACCACAAGCACTGTGAGCAGTTCAGAAGCCTTTCGATGTACCCGATTAATCAAATAAATACCGGAGATGACGTGTGATGCGAACGGCAAAGGGGCATCTTTACAAAATAGCGAGTGCATTTTTCGTTCGCTCACTCAGACATAGAGGCGTCAACAAATCTCAATGAGCGAGTGCTCAGTTTAAATAGCTGGCCCCTTTTTTGGAATGACCGTCCGCAAATAGCAAAAGAGAGGGGGGTTTAACCCCCTATTGTTGCTCAGCACACTGAACCATACCAGCTACAATATATGAACACTATATGGTAATAGAATTTCAGAGATATTAGTTGCATGCATTTGCAAATACATGGGATGCTGCTAGGCCTCGTCAAGGCTTCTCTGTAACTAGCAGTCCCTACACTAAACGGTTCACATCCGGGGTGCAGAGCACCCCAAATTAAGTCCAGCCCAGGACCCCCCCAGGGCATCACACGAAAAATGGAAAAAGAGAGACAGCGCAGTGTAAAGTATAAAAGTGTGCAAGTAATTACTAAGTGTTAAGGGGTTAAAATATATGTGAAAAATTACATGAATAATAAACAAACATAAAAAGGTGATGTGAAAAGTTACTATGTGTATTAAATGGTGATGCCCTCAGGAGGCCCAGCCAGAGCAGCCTCGGGGGCCCTACGCCCACCCCAAATGTAATGTTTGCCAATTAAAGCCTCATAATAAAGGCACATATATATTTTTTGGCAAATGTAAGGCCTCATGATAAAGGCACATACATAAATGCATCCGAATTGAGAGCCAGCTTACCTGGGAGTCACCCCTGGGAACTCCAACTAGCTCTACTAGAACCAGCATGCCCTGCTAATGCTGGCTCATTCATGCATCTCATAACCACAAACAAAAAATGGCAGCTGCTCAATCAATCTGGTAGTACTTTTTCAGGTACTACCAGATTGATTGAGCAGCTGCCATTTATTGTTTGTCATCCGCAAATAGCGTCCGGCTCTGAATCAGGCCCTGTGTGCGCAGTACCCACACGTACACAAACAAAGTAGCGCCAAGCATGCACCTGTGTCGTAAATCAAGGGCCGGCTGGCTTGTCCGTTAAAGGGTGCTGTAATCCCCGAAGGGCACTCCAAAAAAAATTATGTATATTTTTTTTTAGTGTTTGTGAATTGTGTGCACTGTGGCTGCACGTGCATCAACAAAGGAGCAGTGCCAAGTGTGCGCCTGTGTCATAAGTGAAGGACCGGCTGGCTCATCTCTTTAAAGGGTGATGTAAGCCCCCAAAGTGCACTCCAACAAAAATAAAAAATAATTTTCTGTGTTTGTGAATTGTGTGCGCTGTAACCGCATGTCCATCAACAAAGGAGCAGCGCCAAGCGTGCGCCTGTGTCATAAAAAGGGCCGGTTGGCTCGACCGTTAAAGGGTGCTGTAACCCCCAAAGTGCACTCCAAAAAATATTTTTTTTCCCTGTGTTTGTGAATTGTGTGCACTGTAAAGTGCACTCCAACAAAAATTAAAAAATCTTTTCTGTGTTGTGAATTGTGTGCACTGTACGTGCATCCTCAAAGCTACAGCGCCAAGCGTGCATCTGTCTGTTAAAAGGTGGTGTAACCCCAAAGTGCACTCCAACAAAAATAAAACATTTTCTTCTGTGTTTGTGAATTGTCTGCATTGTACGTGCATCCTCAAAGCTGCAGCGCCAAGCGTGCGTCTGTCTGTTAAAGGGTAGTTTAACCCCCAAAGTGCACTCCAACGAAAATAAAAAATTATTATTTTCTGTGTTGTGAATTGTGTGCACTGTATGTTCATCCTCAAAGCAGCAGCACCAAGCGTGCGTCTGTCTGTTAAAGGGTGGTGTAACCCCCAAAGTGCACTCCAACAAAAATAAAACATTTTTTTCTGTGTTTGTGAATTGTCTGCACTGTATGTGCATCCTCAAAGCAGTAGCGCCAAGCGTGCGTCTGTCTGTTAAAGGGTGTGTAACCCCCAAAATGCACTCCAACAAAAATAAAACATTTTCTTCTGTGTTTGTGAATTGTCTGCACTGTACGTGTATCCTCAAAGCAGCAGCGGCAAGCGTGCGTCTGTCTGTTAAAGGGTGGGGTAACCCCCAAAGTGCACTCCAACAAAAATAAAAAATTCTTCTTTTCTGTGTTGTGAATTGTGTGCACTGTACGTTCATCCTCAAAGCAGCAGCGCCAAGCGTGCGTCTGTCTGTTAAAGGGTGGTGTAACCCCCAAATGGCACTCCAACAAAAATAAAACATATTCTTCTGTGTTTGTGAATTGTGTGCACTGTACATGCATCAACAAAGGAGCAGTGCCAAGCGTGCGCCTCTGTCCCATAAGTCTGTTAAAGGGTGGTGTAACCCCCAAAGTGCGATCCACAAAAAATAAACAATTCTTTTTTTTCTGTGTTTGTGTGCGAAATGTATGCGCAGTAGCCTGCACGTGCATCAACACAGTAGCAGCGCCAAGCGTGCACCTGTATCATAAGTCAAGGGCTGGTTTGGACATCTGGTCCGGACTGAAGGACGTGCCAACAATTTCTGACATGTCTACTGTCACTGCATATGATACTGTCACCACTAACAGAATGGTGGAGGATTACATTGGTGACAGCATCCAAGTAGGGATGTCAGACAGTGCATACCTGTACTGGCAGGAAAAAGAGGCAATTTCTAGGCCCCTGTACAAACTGGCTCTATTTTACCTGAGTTGCCCCCCCTCCAGTGTGTACTCCAAAAGTGTTTAGTGCAGCTGGGAACCATGTCAGCGAAAGGCGTAGGAGGTTGGTTCCACAAAATGTGGAGAAGATGATGTTCATAAAAATGAATTATCAACTCTTCCAGGGAGACCAGCCTCCAGAACGTACAGAGGGACCTGTGGTGGTGGATTCCAGCAGGGACGAATTAATACTCTGTGAGGATGAGGATGTACACAACACTGAAGAGGGTGAGGAATCGGTGGATGAGGAGGATGAGGATGACATCTTGCCTCCGTAGAGCCAGTTTGTGCAGGTACAGATTAATTGCCAGCTTGTTTTGTGGGGGCCCAAATGAACCAATCATTTCAGCCACAGTTGTGTGGCAGACCCTGGCGCTGAAATGATTGGTTTGTTAAAGTGTGCATGTCCTGTTTATACAACATAAGGGTGGGTCGGAGGTCCCAAGGACAATTCCATCTTGCACCTCTTTTTTTTCTTTGCATTATGTACTGTTTGGGGCCTAGTTTTTCAAACTGCCATCCTGTCTGCCACTGCAGTGTCACTCCTAGATGGGCCACGTGTTTGTGCCGCCTACTCGTGTCGCTTAGCATAGTCATCCAGCTACCTCGGTGCAACCTTTTTGACATTAAAACAATATTGTGAGGTGTGAGGTGTTCAGAAAACACTGGAAATTAGTGGAAATTAAGGTTATTGAGGTTAATAATAGCATAGGAGCATAAAAACCCACAAATTCTATGATTTTAGCTGTTTTTATGCTTTTTTTTTTTCAAAAAAATCCAGATCCAAAACACAAAACCCAGAACCCAAAACACGGAAGGGTGGTTTTGGCAAAACCAATCCAGATCCAAAACACGAAGAAAGATCCAGATCCAAAAGCAAAGTTTTGGATCTGAATCTGGTTTTGGATTTTTTTCCTTGGTGTTTTGTTTTTAGGTTTTGGTTTTGGATCTGTATTTTTTCCATAAAATGATATAAACAGCTAAAACCACATAATTTGGGCCTGTTTTTGTTCCTACAGTATTTTTAACCTTAATAACAATCATTTTCAGGCATTTCTAGGCATTTTTAACTACCTCACAGCTCACGATATTGAGTTCACTATTTTTCACCAATACAGGCCAAAGGCTGCAGCGAGCTGGCTGGCTAAAGTAAGCAACCAATAACCACAATCGAAGGAAGAGAAAAAATGAATAGTAGAGCGCTCAGACTGACATAGTTGATGAGTCTATAATGCGCTTTTATTAAGATAAATTAACATATAATACACATGTACTAAATCCATATATTCCAATAACAGTCAAAACCGTCTATAAATATAGTGTTGCTTAATGAACAGATGACATATACTCTATATAAATAGAAATCAGCAAAGGGCCCAACTGGTAAATAAATAAAAATTAGACAACGAATATATACTCATTAATAGAGAGGATGGTATATTCTCTTGGGTCCTTTGGTATTAAGGAGATACTATATATTGAATGTTGAATGTTAAAGTTCAAGAAGCAGTTACAATGTCTCGATAATGATATAAGCCAATATGGGTGAAAAACACTCCTAGAATGCTGGTTCCATAGATAATACCTGTCCAAAGGGGGGATAATATCCTTTCAATTGGCAGGTTTTTTCCAATGAAGCACTTAGTGTGTAGCACAAGCCGCGGCTGTAATAAAACCTCAAGTCCTGGCACTCAGGGAAGGTGGCTCTAATGGCAGAACACCACTGGTACCTGATGATCTTTATTATCTCCAGATATCGGCAGTGTCTCCATAGGAGATGCTGACACTAGGGAACCCTTGCTTCCCCGAGTCCATCCCGAGTGACATCACATCCGGTGAGATGCCATTTCTGGGAGTGGAGGCGCGGCATGTGCTAGACGCCGGTGACCCGCGGGAGGACGGGTAAGTTCTGATTAGTGATAGTATTTATTTGCACTGTTTGTTTCACCGTTGTATGTCCTGAACAAAGGGTGAATCACCCCGAAACGTCGATTTGAAATACACCCGTTTTACTCACCAGTCTTGGAGTGCTGCCTGTTTATTTCTTATATATATATATACAGTCAGGTCCATAAATATTGGGACATTGACAGAATTTTCAGATTTTGGCCTCTATTCACCACCACAATGGCTTTGAAATTAAACAAACAAGATGTGATTTAACTGCAGACTTCAGATTTAATTTGAGGATAATTAAATCCAAATCAGGTGAACAGTGTAGGAATTACAACGGTTTCTATATGTGCCTCCCACTTTTTAAGGGGCCAAAAGTAATGGGACAAACTAAACAATCCTAAATCTAACTTTCACTTTTGAATACTTTGTTGCAAATCCTTTGCAGGCAATTACAGCCTGAAGTCTGGAACGCATAGACATCACCAGACGCTGGGTTTCATCCCTGGTGATGCTCTGCCAGGCCTCTACTGCAAATGTCTTCAGTCCCTGCTTGTTATTGGGGCATTTTCCCTTCAGTTTTGTTTTCATCAAGTGAAATGCATGCTCAATCGGATTCAGGTCAGGGGATTGACTTGGCCATTGCATAACATTCCACTTTTTAGCTTTAAAAAACTCTTTGGTTGCTTTTGCAGTATGCTTCGGGTCATTGTCCATCTGCACTGTGAAGCGCCGTCCAAAGAGTTCTGAAGCATTTTACTGAATATGAGCATATAATATTGCCCGAAACACTTCAGAATTCATTCTGCTGCTTTTGTCAGCAGTCACATCATCAATAAATACAAGGGAACCAGTTCCTTTGGCAGCCATACATGCCCACGCCATGACATTACCACCACCATACTTCACTGATGAGGTGGTATGTTTTGGATCATGAGCAGTTCCTTTCCTTCTCTTCTCTTCCCATCACTCTGGTACAAGTTGATCTTTGTCTCATCTGTCCATAGGATGTTGTTCCAGAACTGTAATGGCTTTTTTAGATGTTGTTTGGCAAACTCTAATCTGGTCTTCCTGTTTTTGTGGCTCACCAATGGTTTACATCTTGTGGTGAACCCTCTATATCCACTCTTGTGAAGTCTTCTCTTGATTGTTGACTTTGACACATATACACCTACCTCCTGGAGAGTGTTCTTGATTTGGCCAACTGTTGTGAAGGGGTTTTTCTTCACCAGGGAAATAATTCTTTTGTCATCCACCACAGTTGTTTTCCGTGGTCTTCCGGGTCTTTTGGTGTTGCTGAGCTCTCCGGTGCATTCTTTCTTTTTAAGAATGTTCCAAACAGTTGATTTGGCCACACCTAATGTTTTTGCTATCTCTCTGATGGGTTTGTTTTGATTTTTCAGCCTAATGATGGCTTGCTTCACTGATAGTGACAGCTCTTTGGATGTCATATTGAGAGTCGACAGCAACTGATTCCAAATGCAAATGTCACACCTAGAATCAACTCCAGACCTTTTACCTGCTTAATTGATAATGAAATGATGAGGGAATAGCCCACACCTGTCCATGGAATAGCTTTTGAGTTGATAGTCCCATTACTTTTGGCCCCTTAAAAAGTGGGAGGCACATATTGAAACTGTAGTAATTCCTATACCGTTCACCCGATTTGGATGTAATTACCCTCAAATTAAATCTGAAAGTCTGCAGTTAAAGCACATCTTGTTTGTTTCATTTCAAAACCGTTGTGGTGGTGAATAGAGGACAAAATCTGAAAATTCCCAATATTTATGGACCTGACTGTATATATATATATATATATATATATATATATATATATATATATATGTTTTAAATAAATTATGTTCTCTCCTTTATCCTTGATTGGGATACATATATATTCTTTATCCATCTGAGGCATTAGCGCCATTCCTTTCACCTACATAATTTTATTTTCATACCAGAACAACCCTGCAGAACAGCAGAACAGCCGATGCCGATATATCAGAAATATATATTTGTGCATCTGCGTGGGTGTAATGGCGACCTGCTGATCACCCATACACTGACGTTAGAGACCACCAACACTGACACCTCAAATTGGCGGGTAAATATTAAATGTCAGGTCAGACATATCGAGCAGATGATTGTTAGGCGTGTATAGCTTACATATCAGCAGCTTCTACTGACCAATCTGTTGTGTAAGTGTGTAGCCAACATAACACATCAGAAAAAAATTCATTAGGTTTGATAGGTTGACACAAAAGCCCAACTTTTAAAAGGCAAAACCAGATTGGGTTTTCCATTTAAATTATTGCCATAAACTTGTCAGAGTTCAGCCGGGGATCGGCCGTCCCTTACCATCCCGCCGGCTTCCTCTGACTTCCCGGGCAGTCAGGTGGCTAGCGCGGTGACGTGGGAGGAGCTGAGCATTCACCCTGTAGCTGTGGTGTCAGGCGACCCGGTGAGTGGGGATCGCAGTTTCCGTCATGGGCGCCGCCATGACACTTTCCCTATGTTAGTACTTCCTTCCCTGAGTGGCCCGGCTGGTCAGCTGACGCTGTGGGCCTATCAGCAGGCTTCCAGGGGTATATATCCGGCTCCTGTGCTCCAGGTAGTTGCCTGAACAATCATTGTTGCCGCTAGTGTAACTAGAGGAGTCTCGTTCCAGGTTCCCGTGCTTCCAGTGTGTTTCTTCCAGAGCTTCTGAGCTATCTCACCACAGTGACTTTACCATCACAGCCTGTGTGCAAGTTAACCATTCATCTCACCGCAGTGCTTTTACCATCACAGCTTGTTTGCAAGTTAACCCTTCATCTCACCTCAGTGCTTTTACCATCACAGCCTGTGTGCAAGTTAACCCTTCATCTCATCACAGAGCTTTTACCATCACAGCCTGTTTGCAAGTTAACCCCTCATCTCATCACAGTGCTTTCACCATCACAGCCTGTGTGCAGGTTAACCCTTCGTCTAACTGCACCCTAGTGCATGATCTCCGGCCGGCAATCCGGTATATATTTCGTGGGATATCCAGCTGTTACCTCAGCCTACCAATAAATCTCCACACCTCTCTAGCCAGCACCTCAAGTGCCTTTCTCCAGCCAGGAGTTCTAACCCACTCCCCACGTGCCTATTCCTGGCATTACCCTTGGGCCATGGGTGTTTTGATTCTCTTTTCCCTGCAGGCCTTGGTCACCAAGTCAAAGGACCGCGACCTGCTTACAGGGAGCTGCACAAGCCCATATCCCACTTGGAGGGGTCACTGGCGAACACCTCCTTGTGAGTTAGACTCATTGACTAGGTCTAGCCAACGACCAAGACTTGTGGATGCGGAGATCATACGTCCAGGCCCCTCGCCTTCACCTCCTCCCACAGCCTCAGACCTCGGCTTTCAAAAACCCACCTCCCAGCGTGACAAAACCCCATATTGAGGACATTTATGGATTATAAATGTTTCCGATTCCTCAAAATTGTATTAATTTCTTCCCCATGGTACCTTCTATTGCCCCTTTGGCGTGCAGAAAACCAGCAATGTTATTAAAGTGAAGAATTATGGGCACAAAGATTTCCTTATCTTATGGCAGTGAAATGAACTGTGTAAAAACAGATAAATTGTATCCTACTGCTTGAACCACTTTTTCTGCAAGGGTTATTAATGAGTAGAGATTATGGGCCTGATGGGAATCGAATGATGTTTCATTGGAACCATCGATCATTCATGCAAATGTATGACCTGCCTGAGTCTGGCAGGAAGTGAGGTCTTTTGGGCCATGCATGTTGGGAGGTTTCTGTTCTCTGAGCTCAGTCTAGTTATGTTTGTCATGCTGAGTCTTCAGGTTTTCTACAACACATCTGCAGAAGTTGGCAGACATGGTTCAAGGTCTCCACCGCATTGATCCCCTCATCTTTGATGAAAACATCATTGACAACTGGCTTCAGTTCAGGAAGGAATGGAAAGTATACTGCATCCCATAAATGCCCAGCCTTTAACCACATGACTGGCATGGTCACACCAGATGCGACCATGACAGCTTGGGCTTTTCGTAACATGGTCGCATCTTATGCAACAAGTCAGAACTCCCAGTGGGCGACTCCCAGAATATATTTTTCTGGTAGCCGCCAATCTCAGAGGGACCTTCCAGCCCCTCTGCACCCTTGGATATACCCCCTGTGTCTCCAGCATGAACCAGCATCCCGGCGACAAACCCCCCTGGGCGGCTGCTTCTCTCTGTAAGTCAGCGTGCCATACCTTGGTCATACCCAGCGAGCTGCAGAGCGAAGCAGTCACCTGGGACAGTCAGCCCCCCCCCTCACTTGAGATTATTCTCTGGAAGCGAGAGAAACAGCTGCTGGGGACTGTGAGCACCCACCCCCCCACTCTCCCTCCCGTGATTACCTGGTGGCTGCAGAGAGAAGCAACTGCCAGGGACAGTCAGCGCCCGGTATCTAGGGGCATAGAGAGCGCCGCCGGGCCCTGGTAAAGAGGGGGCATGGCCTAATCACGGGAGGCATGGCCACGCCCCCTTGAAAACAAAAAAACATACTTTTGCAGCAGCGCAGCCCACTGTGGAGGGGTCGCTGCTCAGTGTGATCGCTCCCCCCCTCAGGCATAGGAGATTGCTGTGGCTGCTGCTAAGCAGCCGCGAGCAATCTCCCACTGCATCCCAGCACACACTGTATGCTGGGCTGTTGCGAGGAAGGGAGGGGGGCCAGTGCCGGATCCAGGCCCCAGTCCGGCCCCTCTGGAAGCCCGGGCCTGGATAAATTGTACTCGCTCCCCCCCCACCGGTATCCGCTCTGTGATTACTCGGCAGCTGCAGAGAGAAGCAGCCGCCGGGGACTATCATTGCCCACCCCCCCTTCTGTGATTACCCATATATAGCAGAGCTCTGGCTTCCCACGATAGTATTATTCATTGATATGGATCAATTTTTACATATCGAAAAACCCCCTTTTTTTTTTTTTGTTAAATGTTCATGCACAGTATACAAGGGACAGCCATAAACCATTGATGGTATATAACCATTGATGGTCTGTGTCTGATGGCAAGCACTGATGCCACCCCACCGCCCGATGTTAACAAAACATTGGAGGGGCAGATCTGATGGTCACACTCTCACATGCACAAAACCCAAACATCAATGGTTTTTTAATGTTGATTCAAAACCATCGCCTATCGAAGGCCACCACTACAGTATACCATAAAAATTGCTAGCATCAATAAAATTATTGAAATGGAATAAATTATTTTTCTATTTAGAATCCAATTCACAATATTTTCTGGCTTTAATTCAAGTAAACAAAAGTGCAGATAATTGGGGATCCCGGGCTCAGGTTTGCTAATATGGTGCAGCCATGCTTCCTTCAGCAGGGTAAGGCCACGAGCATCAATGGTTGGAGCCAAAGAATCACAACATGGCATGGCCACAACTACACACAAGTTGGCTACACTATCTTCATATGAGGGACCGATAATTATCTAGGTAGCCTAGATTGCAATTTTTAGTCATTGTAAAATAATACATGCAGCTTTTGCATTGATCTACTGTCCTAAATGGGCTCTATGCCTTCCCTGCAATTCTGCATTAACATCTTTAAAAAGCAAAATGAGTGCATGAAATAAATATCCAATCCTAGTCTGCATAGATTTGATATTCTACTTGAGAGAATTGAATTAAATTTTTATTCCTGTTGGAGTAACTATAATATTTAATGACATCAATGCACAGAACAGCTGACAGGTACAAGTAGTTTTCTGAATCACACTCAATTCCCTTATACCTCTCCAGATGTTTACATAATCGCTTGAGTTAATAAAATGTTCTGAACATTCAGCCAAACCCATCCAATGAGCCTATTCTACATTACTATGTGTTTTATCAACATACTTTATCGCTTACTATAGTTGATACAATATAGCCAGCCAGACCCGATGAATGCAGTCTCAATACTTGCTACTGCATGTAGCTGTTGTTTCTGTTATTAATTACACATGTGGTTTATGATAGTTCTCAAATTTTAAATGTAGTCCTGGGGCTAGTATTGTAAGTTCTGTTAATGTTACTAAAGAGATCTGGAGTTCATATGCTCATTAACATTGAAATAAATGGAAGCATGAGCTAGCACTTGGCTCATCCGTGTATTTCTAGGTTTTTTTTTCATCCTTTGAAGTCATTGTGATTAGCAATACACTGTAGAGGCTAGAATGCATCTATTAACATAAAATATTAATTTGGCTAGTTACTCTAAAGGAAACTTAAACTTTTATAGCTTTGAACTGTTTTAATTCTTGACAAATCCAGTAGGGGCAATAACTCGGATGATCTAAAAGAAGAATTTTTGCATAGTTTGCATACATAAATACAAAGCTGGTTTGCGAAATTGCACAATGATATAATAATAATAGTAGCAATAGTTATTATTATTATTAATAATAATAATAATAATAATAATAATAATAGTAATAATGAATAATAATAATCATGAATAACTATTATTATTATTATATCAATGTGCAATTTTGCAACTAATCTTTGCATTTATGTATGCAAACTGTATAATAATTAATCTTTTAGATCTTCCGAATGATTTGTCAAGGACTAAAAAAGTTATTATTAATAATAATAATACAAAATATAATAATAATAATAATAATAATAATAATAATAATAATAATAATAATAATAATAATATCTGTTTTTGTGAACATTTTATGTTAGGGGACAAATTAGAATCAGCAGCAATGTGGAATGTGAATTAAGAATAACCTCACTGAATTCAGATTTCACAATATTTTGCTAAAAGCATACAATTTGGGTATTTTCACTTCTGTTAGGTATGTCAAAATACATTGGATAGACAAGCAACCTTTACATTTGATAATAATTGACAAACCTGGACCTCCTTGTCTGACTTTTGCAGTCTCATGTCTATAAAATGGTCTAGATTCCCAAACTAGGTCCGCAAGGCCAGGCCCGCCAAGAGCCCCCTCAGCCCGGCGCAAAGCCAGGGGGGGCGCGATCAGTGTGATCGCTCCCCCGCACAGGCATAGGAGACTGCTGTGGCTGCTGCTCAGCAACCACGAGCAGTCTCCAACTGCAGCTCAGCACATGCTGTATGCTGGGCTGCTGTGAGGGGGGAAGCGGCGCCGGACCCAGGCCCACGCCGGGCCCCTCAGGAAGCCCAAGCCCGGGTAATCTGTACCTGCACCCCCTCCCCTCTCGGCATAAGTCCTCAAGGCACCCTAACAGTCTAGGTTTTAAGGCTATCCATGCTTGTGCACCAATGGTATAATCAAACTGAGATACTGTACTAATAACTCACTTGTGCTTAAGCATGGATAGCCTTAAAACCTGGAGTGTTAGGGTGCCTTGAGGACTTATGCTGGGTACACACTAGGCGATATGTCATGCGATCCAGCTCCTGCGCATCGTTAACATCACCCGTCTGATCTGCATGAATGGTCCCACGAGCAACAACGTCAGCGGGGGCCATGCTTCCGAATGCAGCATGGCCTCAACTGTCCCCAGGGCCGCCGACAGACGCGCCGAGCCCAAGGTGACAGGGGGCGTGATGTAATTGCGGGAGGTGTGGCCACACCCCTTTAGAAAAAAAATTAAAAAGCATTTTTGCAGTGCCGCACCCTGGGGAGGGGGATGATGTGTACTCCTCAGCCTGGCACACAGCCAATGGGGGGCACGATCAGCATGATCACTTTCCCCATAGGCATAGGAGACTGCTCCAGCTGCTGCTTTAGCAGCCACGAGCAGTCTCCCAGTGCAGCCCAGCACACGGCAGCATGTGCTGGGCTGCTGTGACATAAGAGGGAGAGGGAGCGGTGCTGGACCCGGGCACCCACCAGGCCCCTCCAGCAAGCCTGGGCCCGGGTAATTAGTGCCCGCTCCCCCCCCTCCCGGCGCCCTTGGCTGTCACTGCCAACATCGGCAAGTGTGTATGCACGGCACCCTTGCCGTGTCCTGCCACACGAGACATTGGGCTGGGTACACATGGTTAAGTGTGAACCCAGCTTAAGTTTGGGACCCACTGGTCTAGGTGAATTTCACTCAACAGAAGTTGAACTAACATTTCAGAATTTGATACTTTTATCACCCCATTTTGGATTGTTTTATGTAATGTAAGGCTCCAAGTACATGCCATATGGTGTAATGTTAGCTGGTCACAACCAGTCAAACTAATGACTATACAGTATATACTGTAGATTGACCTCTAAAACTGACATTTTTACACTTTAAGCTATTCCTCTACATAAGGTCTATGGTTTTTACAACAATTTCATGAAATATATACATTGTCCGATAAAATCATGTTAATAAACCATTACAAATGTAATAATTCACAATGGAGAGGCTTCAACAAAAACAGTTAAATGTCAGTTATCACATCAGGGCCGGCTCCAGTTGGAGCAGAGCCCTGTGCCGGTACTGTTAGGAGCCCTTACTCCTCACGTGTGGTGAAGCCGTGCTCACCCATAAAGGGGGCGTGACCTAATTTCCATAGATCCCAGTTGTCTTCCTGCACTGAATGGACGCCATGCACATGTGCACGGCATCCATTCAGCTTCACTGGCACTGCTGCTTTCTGCTTAGCAAAGCAGAACTGTGGCGGTGCATGTCCCAAACCTCCCAAACCTCCCGACCGGCCGCTGGACACTTCGACCCGCAGGTGGGACAGTGCCCAAAAAATGGGATTGCCCCACTGAAATCGGGATGATTGGGAAGACTGCACCCTCTACGGGGTGGTACCACTTTTCACTGGTCGAACACCCCTGGAGCCGGCCCTCTATCACATATCACTGTTTCTTGATTGTATATCTGAGTTCCTTAAAAAATAAAATAATAACAGAAAAAGCAATGTGCTATAAACAGCTTAGATGTAACATAGCCAAGACTGACTACAACAAGAAAAAGTATGGCAGCAGTGATTTAATCAATTATGTGTCTGGAGCACAATGCACTCAAGGCTAATCTGAAAGGATATACAATTTCACAGGTGACATTAGGTTCTGTATTATAACAAAATAAAATTGGTTATGTTGAAAAGTTATCTGCTTAATGAGACTCACTGCCAATTCTCTGTACAGTAAATTTGTCAGCACACAACTGGTACAATGCAAATATACAGTCGATCTGTATCTTAGTAACAGATAAGATTTTTTATGTTTTATTATCCACTGCATCTAAACAGCTAGTACTGCAACCCATTTGTAACTATTAAATATAATAGAAATATGTATTCCTATCATTGTTAAGATTATATTGTTTTGTTTGTTTGTCTGTTAATTTGTTTGTTTTTTAAAATACATGCTCCTACCTAGTTCTTTTATATTGTTTACACATTTTGTAGCCAGGAATATGCCTAATTATACTGCAGTTTGTGACGTGCCTTACAGAATCTAATATAACTATTTTTATATTAGGACTGTAGAATGTAAAGACAACTATTGTCAAATTAATCTTTATTAGACCTAACTGATATAAGGCATGTCTGTATTCTTCAAATAATAGGGAAATAACTGATAATTACTTATAAAATAGGTTTGTATTCTAGCAATGTATCACAGTTTAGAAAGCATTACAATATTTCTCCTTTGAATGAATTGTGACTAATAGAGAGCTGGTGCAGAGTTAATCACATATGCAGTAATGCAGCTTTTAGATGAAAGCAAATATGTTATAGGAAAAAATTATTTGATCTTGCAACATATGTCTGTAATATAATGTGTAGCAGACATAATTATATCCTTACTATATTTAAAGAGAAAAGGATGATTTTATTTTAATGTTGTATACAGTATTTATGACTCCATCTAGTTGTATTATTATTATTATTATTATTATTATTATTATTATTATTATTATTATTATTATTATCTGTGATGCAGTGGAGCCATTGCAGAGCGGAGTGGGCTACTGCATTGACATTAAAATGCAGCTCAAAAATTGCTAGGAGTAAAAGGCTGCAGTTACCTCAAGCAGTGGACCACAATTACCATAGAATATATACAGTATACATTAGTATACATAAATCTATGATCTGCAATTTCTCTTTGTTCAAGGGAACAGGATTGCCATCTAGCAACAGCTGGTGGGTAGGTGTGCAAGCTTCCCGACTTTGCTGAGAAGGTAGAGTGAAAGAAACTTTCACTTACTTTCTCTCACAGCCGAGGGAGTGGGCCGGTGCTGCTGCAGCAGCTCGCGTCACAGACTCACGTGCCATGCACTCAGACATGTGCATGCGTCACAGATACGCGTACATCACGGATAGGTCACGCCCTATTTAGATTTTACAGAAACTTACAGATGGTAATCCTAAATAGAACAAAAGGGAAAAGGGGTGCAATCACAATGGTTCCTCTAGCACACCAAAGAAGGTACTAGAGACCATTTGATGCATAGAGAACAGTGCTTACTAGTAATATTCATGAATGCAATTCAACAAGGTCTTGGGGATTTAAACTTGGAAATCAACCATCATGTGGCTTCGGAACTGGGAAATGGAAGTGAAACTCAACCAAACTTGCAATAATGGGGGAAGAAAGGACTGAAGTCATTTATGTCCTTTAGATGGCTGACCTCTTGGAGCGACTGAAACCAAAAAAGAGATCAGGCATTAATAATAACTAAAGTACAACCAACAGACCTAGCAAGGTTTAGGGTGGGTGCTGTAGCTAGGAGCAATCCTATTCCTTAGAATAAAGAGAATTTATAAGTCATAGATTCCTGAAAACTACTGTAATGTTTCTTTGTCGAGAGGCTTGCCACCTAGCAACAGCTTGAACGCAAACTACCACATACCTGGTGGCCGCTCTAAGGAAGTCGATCCTTTGGAAGTCAGAAGGTCTCCAATAGTGCTTTATGAAGGTATGAGTGGAAGACTAATGAGCAGCTTGCATTATGGATTGTACAGACAAGCCTTTAGCAGCTGCAGAAGTAACAGCAGCCCATAAGGAATGACCTTTATAGAGGGAAGTGTCTATCCCTGAACTCCGCATGGCAGAAGCTATAAAACCCTGGTTGGGGTGACTGGGGATGCCACCGAGTGTCCTCTCTCCCTTCACCTCCCTTCCTAATGCCCTCAGTGGCCGATAAAGCTGCCAGAATGAGACATTTCGTAAACTCCCTAATGGCCTATGACTCACCATCAGACATGTACATGACATACCTATTATAAAGCCTTATACACATATATACGGCTGCTAAACAAATCAGCAAATAATACAGTAACTCAAATAACAAACCATTCACTGGTGAAACACCCTCCCTTAGAATCATTTATGGTGGACCCACATGGACGAGTGGTGCAGCCATACTAGCAGGGAGTCATCAGCAACCACAACCTAAAGGAGGGTGCACCCATCGAAAACATAACAATAACAACTACCTTAGCACACAGCCATTCCAACCACCTGCAACCAAAAAAACATCCAACCTCTAACTAGACCAGAAAAACATCAACAAATTAATAAAGGGTGGGTGGGAAGGGAACATTTTCTACAGGACAAAGAGGCCTCCTAGGAAGTTACACACACAGATAACTGCCTGTCAGCACACACCCATTTCAACCTACCACACCATACTATCTGCCCAGCAACACAATTTTAACCTAACCTAACTGTCCCCCAGGAAGAAAAAGCATATATGTCCATGTTCCTTAATGAGCCTCGAGGGTTTAACTGCTCTCAGGTTTACTTGAAACCTTCAATTGACGGTAGCTGAATACAGGCTGCAGCCTGCCCTGCAGCTGCAGGCATGACAGCAGACAGCTAGAGTGATTGCAATGGCATAGCAGCAGCGGCAGCATAATTCTATGTCTCTGGGGCAAACACAACAGGCTGGCAGTTCCTTTGCAGCAACGGTGGAGATTGAATCAGGTAAGTAGAAGGGGCAATGAGGGTACTGTAGGGAAGAGGAGAATAGGAGGGAAAAAAAGTGTGACAAGCAGGGGTATGTAAAGAAAAAACTGGTTGGTAGGAAAGAATTAAGGTAAAGTTGGTTGGCATGTGAGAAAGCTGGTGGTTAGAGTGTCATCTAATAGAAAATCTGGTGGGCATGGGCCGGCCTGCAAAGGTTCCGTACCCCCCCCAGCAGGGCATTGGCACTGCTACTACTAGCCGAGCCTATATGCACAGCAAGCGTGTTGCCACATCCCCTCACACATTGCCCAAACCCCCACCTCACACACACTGATTATGGTGCCCCCACTGTCATTAATTTCTGTAATTTGTCCCCTTGCAAAGAAAAATTGTAGTCACATAAACAACATTATATTGATTGCATGAACACAAATCATACAAAGCATACTTGCACATAAGTTTTACAGGAACCTCATTGAAATATTTTGCTGTGGAACATGAAAGCAGTATTGTCACAAGGGGGGTGCCAGCCGCACCCGGGTATCACCCGCCAAGGGGTGACACCAAAGTGCAGGCTCCCCCTCAGTGACAGGAGCCTGGTGCTGCACTGTAGCATTATGTGTAGCACTCGGCTCCTGACAGTGAGGAAGCCGGCACTGCACACAGAATGGTCCCCAGGGGCAGTCCACACCAAAGCCGTGCGCACTACAGCCCTCCCCAACTCCGGGTGTCACTGCAGGGAGGGATGCCACTGCATGAAAATACAGAGTTTAACCATTAGCTGTTGAAGCACCTGGAGAGAGAAACCTATTTTAATTTTAGAATTTGATTGATGATACACATTTTGATTATATGTTTGTTTTCAATCTGACATTTCAAAACAGCAAAATCAGGATTATATACATGAGTTTCCTAATAAAATCACTTGCAAATGATTAGGCAACGTTGTGTAAAATGTGTATGAACTCTATAGGAAAGCCAACAAAGCACACTACCCATTCTTCCTTATGAAATTAGATGTTATCTTTATTTCCCAAGAGTGAATTGTGAAGTAGTATCCAGAAGGTGGCGCAATAGCGGAAAGGAAGATTTATGATCTTACCTTGTAAATACTTTTGTTCAACTCAATAGGGGGTACAGGGATCACTCTGGGTATAGCCTGGAGAGGGAGAATCTGGGCACCAAATAGTTACTCTTTTTTTTCTCAGCAGCCCCCAGGCTGCCCCTGCACTACCTCGCCCCCAGCTACCAGCCAGCCAGTTTAAGTTACCAAGCCAATGGCAGGAGCGAGGAGAAGAGGGTGAAGGAAAACCGGCACATACTGAGAACACACGTTAGAGAAAGGTGCGCCAACAACTGGCATCAGAGGAAATAAACCCCATCAAGCCAGGTGCGTCAAGGTGGGGGCGCCCTGTGCCCCCTATGGAGTCGAAGAAAAGGATTTAACAAGGTAAGACAATAAATCCTCCTTTCTTGTTCCTCCATTAGGGGCCACAGGGATCACTCTTGGATGTCCTCTCGATGGGTGGGGATGCACCTGGGCTGCATGGGGTACCCCCTTTTTGCCCAAAGGCAGCGGCTGAAGATGCATAGGTGACAGAAAGGTGGAAGGAGCTGCGTCCTATATCTTCCATGGCCTAGCTAGGCAACATGGAACACTGTGCTCCCTTCCAACTGCGACTCGTGGGGCATGAACAGTGGAGGAATGTCAAATAAGAGTAGAAACTTCCACTGTACTGCCAGAGTGATCAATAGGAGAACTCAGAGAAGTCTGGAGCCAGAACAGTATCTCGGTAACTCGTGGTTATGTGAGACACCATAAACTCGATGTCCGTCAGGCCCCAGCAATCACAAGGTGCTGAAAAGCATCAGACTGTTGAGCCCACTTACCCAAGTGAATGACCTGGCAGCCTAGGAGTCCTCTGCTCTAGGAGAACTGCAGGAAGGAAGGCCATCTACAGACCTATAATGATGCTCCGTCCAACGGGAAATGGCTGACCGTGTTAAATGTACCACAACTGAAAGCGCCACCCTGATGGCTTATGTTGGTAACGGGAGTTGCGCTGTCATGCCAGATCAGGACCGGGCTATGCTGGCAAGGTAGAACAAGACAGACAGCTGTGAAGAGCAGCCAGAACAACAGAATGAAGATTGGTTAACAGGCTCCCTGTGGGACATGCACTACGATAGATAATTCTGGTGAAACTATTCAGCTGCCAAGGATAGCAGATCTAACAAGTCGGGCAAAGAGAAACAACTGGGAATTTCCACGTTGAAAGATCCATTGTTGGTAGCAGATAAAATAAAGTAATGTGCTTAGATTTTCAGAAGCCTCCGCTAGGAGGCCCTCAAGCTACCTAAAGGAAGGGATACCTTGTTATACCCTCAGCATTACATACCTAGGCTCTAAACCAGGGGCTGATATGTTTATAAGTACAGAAAGATCCTTATCAGGGAGTCTAACATTTAATGGAATGGAGACTCCAACTTCCTGTGCCGATGAGTGTTTCACAAACAGGACCTAGTGTCATGGTTGGTGTCTGCGAGTTACCTGTCTCAGGTGGTGATCTGGTTTCAACGGAGGCCGGCATGACTGGAACCACAGATGATGTAGATGAATAGCTCTTTTATTATAAGAAGTGGGTAGCAGTGAGAACTGCCTTTGGTGATGAGTGACTGGAACTGGAAACTTGAGACGTTGGAATGTGACCAGAAGGAACTTGAAGGGACCGGCAGGTAGGCTGACTGAGCTTGTCGGGTTACTAGTAGATGGGCTTGCAGACGGATGGTAGCGTGGAAGCTACTTGTTGTGGCTTGGGAAGCCGTGGGTAGACATTGGTAGCCGGGTGGCTACGTGGAGCGGCTGGATAGCCGTGGGTAAACGCTGGTATCTGGGTAGCTACGTGGAGTGGCAGGATAGCCGTGGGTGGACGCTGGTATCTGGGGGGCTACGTGGAGCGGCCGGTTATCCGTGGGTAGACGCTGGCAGCTGGGTGGCTACGTGAAGTGGCTGGATAGCCATGGGTAGACTCTGGTAGCTGGGTAGCTACGTGGAGTGGCTGGATAGCCATGGGTAGACGCTGGTAGCTGGGTGCCTACGTGGAGCGGCTGGATAGCCGTGGGTAGACGCTGGTAGCTGGGTGGCTACGTGGATAGAACTGATGAGGTTGGAACTTGACTCTGGACTGGAATAACGTGACAATGGCTGAAGGGAAATCAGGTAATGCTGAGACGAGGGTTAAACAGGGTGATCCGGAAATGCTGTGACAAGGTTGGAACTCAGGTGCAGGCTGGATTGGATAATTGGGAATAACAGGTTTCAGGAAGGAATGGGTAGGTTTGGGAGTTTTAGGTTCAAGGAGAGAGTAGGTAGGTAAAAGGAGCAGGAGTTGATCCACAGCAGGAAGCAAGGCAGGGTGACACGGTGCAGGTTTACAGAGTGCCAGGGACCAACCAGGAGTAGTACTAGCAGCAGAGCACAGGCCAGGTATTGCTGTAACAGGACATCTGGATGCCAGGTATTACTGTAGCAGGTTTTCGGGATGCACCAGGGGTTGCTGTCAGCAGGCTTACTGGATTGCCAGGTTTGGCTGTAGCAGGTTTTCAGGATGCACCGGGTGTTGCTGCCAGCAAGTTTACTGTATTGCTAGGTATAGCTGTAACAGGTTTTCTGGATAGCACCAGGGATTGCTGTAGCAGGTTTCAGGGATATACAAGAACACAGAAACAGCATGAACCATACACCACGGGAAGACGAGATGTTCAGGCCCAGAATGCTATCAGGGGAGGATATATATACCATGGGTCTGGCAGCAATTGGTGGATACGGACAGGTGGTCTAGTAGTAGCATTCTGAGTGGTGGAAGGCACAACATACAGAGGGAGTATTCATCTCTGCAGCTCTGAGAATCAGAACCACACCTGCGATTCCAATCAGGGCTAGCAGTGCTTACAGACAGAGGAGAGGCCAGGTGCAATAATCACTGTGACAGGAATGCATAGAGAAGTCAGAGCAGATCCCCCAGGAGAACTACAAACACAGATCCATGGGACAGCTGACAGGGGTAAGTCTCAAGGCAAAAAGGTAACAACTAGACAGGGTCGTGACACCTAGCACTGTCAGGCCTGGAAGGTCTGTGCTGAGCCATGCCCTTGTTGGCTAGCATCAAGCACTCCTGAACTAAGTAAGTGAAAAAGTGCTGCATTTACCTGGCTTTTCCTTGCAGGAAGTAGAACTGCACATTAGCCCGCAGGACCATAGAAGACTCTAACTGGGCCGGGAGTGGCAAGCTGGTTAGTTAACATCCACATTACATGTAATTGGAAGTCTCTGTCGGCTTCCTTCACTGGTAGCCATGGATGAAGGAACTCTCATGCAGCATAGCTTTGAAACACCCGGCACCGAGGTCTGTGATAGGGATTTCTCTGCCATCAGAACCCAGAGGCCTGTGGAGAAAATACATTAGTACACAGCTCTAGAAAAAGTTTCAACAGCTACGTAACACAGGAACACTCAACTCCCTGGGTGCTTCAACCTTGGAAGCCATTTAAAAGCAGTCCAGGTATATTCCCCACACAAAACAGTGATGTAAAGAATACGGGCTTGTGCCGTGAATGATAAAGCGCTACAAGTAGAGAAATAAGTGGGGCTACAGAGAGAAAAATTCCAGTCAAATTAAAACTAAGTAATTACTCTATGACCGATACCTTTTAACGGACCCATTACTGTTACCTATAGTACAATGGTATTCTTGCTTTACTGATTCAGATATAAACATCTCAATATACATATATACACATATCCTATATATATTTATGCCTGTATCCTACATGGTGGTTGCAGTTATTCTAGTTGTGTTATGCTGTGACTCTTGAGGAAGGTCACACACTGTGACCGAAACGTCAAAGTACCTTTATATGTCGTCACTTAAATAAAGGTGGACTAATTTCTCTTTTTAAGCCTGGTGAGTGCCCCTCTTTTTTGTACTAGTCAACTGGAAGAGTTATTGGACTCTATCTGTGTGGATGACAACCCAGCAGCTGCTTTGGACTATGCTTGATGTGAGTGCAACCTTTTTTGTAATATATATATATATATATATATATATATATTTATATATACACATACTGTGACAATAATCACATAGATCTGGTAAAAATCCAACAGATGTTTATTTACTCAACACAGGCAGGAATACAGGACAGTGCAGTGTTCACAGGCAAGATGTTACAGGCTTGTACACAGAATCTTCCAAACAGCAATACAGTTCTTTTAGTGGATTCACAAGTCTAAGATCCCTAACACTAGACACCCCCGGGCCTATAACCTGGGCGACTATTTCACCATCAAGAGCAGTTTCCCAGTGTCTCTGCCTCACCCACTCTGTTTGTGTCATCCAACCAGGAACACAATCCTCTACCAGTTTCCAGAGCTCGCCCTGCACCCACTCTTTCTCCTCTAGCTTCACCATACAGTTCCTCAGAGGTTCGGGACCCACAAACTTTCTGGAAAGGGCATCAGCATTGAGGTGCTGTTTCCCTGGTTGATACTGTACCTAAAATTTGAATGGCTGTAAAGCCAAAAACCAGCGGGTCACCCGGGTATTCACCTCTTTGTGTGCATCCACTGGAAGGGAGCATGAGCTGTGACTAGCAAGAATTCTTGCTCCAACAGATAATACTTTAGCGACTCTACTGCCCACTTAATCGCCAAGCACTCCTGCTCCACAGTTGAGTACTTGCGTTCTCTGGGTAGCAATTTCTGGCTAAGATACAGTATAGGCCTCTCCTCCCCATCTACCTCCTGAGAAAGGACGGCATCAGTCTGCATCACAAACTGATTCTTAAAGTCAGGAGCTTGCAAAACAGGCTCTACACACAAAGCTCATCTTAAATCCTGCCAAGCAGCCTCTGCTGGCCTAGACCACATTATCTGATCTGGAGATTGTTTCTTAAGGCATTCAGTCAGTGGAGCTGCCCTGGTGACAAAATAACATATGAATCTGCGGTAATAACCCACCAGACCAAGGAATGTTCTGAGTTGTGATTTACATTTGGGTTTAGGCCACGTTAGGACTGCTTCCACCTTACTGGGCTGAGGTTTAACCTGCCCTCTGCCTATGATATATCCCAAGTATTTCGCCTCCACCATTCCAATGGCACATTTCTCAGGGTTAGTGGTAAACCCATGTGCCTGTAAAGACTGTAACACTGCCTCTACCCTTGGAAGGTGTGACTCCCAGTCATAGCTAAAGATGACTATGTCATCTAAATATGCAGCTGCATACTTCCTGTGGGGCCGAAGTAACTTATTCATAGCCCACTGGAAAGTTGATGGCGCTCCATGCAAACCAAAAGGCAGCATTTTGTACTGGGACAAACCCTCTAGGGTAGAGAATGCAATTTTTGCTTTAGCAGGTTCAGTCAAAGGAATCTTCCAATACCCTTTTGTCAAATCAAGAGTGGTGAGATACTGGCTTTTTGCTAGATTCTCCACCAGCTCGTCAACCCGGGGCATAGGGTAGGAATCAAACTGAGAAACTTTATTAACTTGCAAAAGTCATTACAGAATCTTAAAGCCCCCGAAGGCTTAGGCACTAATACAATGGGGTTATTCCATTAACTGTTTGACTCTAAGTGCAGCATCTCCTCTACCTCTCATTTTACCTCTGCCCGTTTTGCCTCGGGTATGTGATAGGGTCTCTGCTTCTGCTTTATTATCACCCCGGGAGGACTAATAATATCATGATGTATGATTTGGTTCTTTCCTGGAATAGCAGAGAATACATCTTGGTTTCGTGCTACTAAGCTCACCACTTCCTGTTTTTGGCTAAGACTGAGGGTGACCTCCATGGGTACCTGACAGTCTGGGCTTTTCTTTGCCATTAAAGAGGGCTGACTGGCACTTTCCTTCCAAGGTTTTAATAGACTGACATGATAAATGTGTGCCTCCTACCTTCTACCCTCCTGTCGTACCCTGTAGTTTACAGGTCCCACCGCCTCTATGATCTCATAAGGGCCTCGCCATGGAGCATACAATTTGCTTTCAGTAGTAGGTACAAGCACTAGTACCTTGTCTTCTGGTTGAAAAGATCGGCCGACTGTGGTAACATTGTAATTGAGTTTCTGACGATGCTGAGCTCTGTCCATATGTTCATTCAGCATTGGCGCAATCTGCCTCAAACGGCCACAGGGCCAAATTAAGGCCTCTGGGGGCCCCTGGGCAACAAACTTGTGGGGACCCTATCAATCACATTATTAAAGTGATATATTGGTGAGTTGCGTTTCGGACAACAATACATTGAGGAGAATTCAATTAGGAGCAAATACATTCGCCCAGCTGAATCTGCGCAGCAGCCGCCGCACTTTACAGCAGCAGGATCTCACTCAAAACTGTTCGCTACCCCATAGGGTAGCAGGCACTTTTTAGTGAATCGGGCATTCGGCTACTCGGCGAAGGGTGCGAGACGGGCTGTTGTTGCCGGCGTTTAAACACCGTGGCAACGGCAATTCGCAGCCTTCGCCTGCAATTGAATTCCCAGCTGAGTGCCGTCCACTGCTGACTGCATATTATGACTTAAGGTCCGACACCCGTGTATATTGGAAGGTGGTGTGGGGTACCGGTCAAACAACGTGATATATATATATATATATATATATATATATATATATATATATACTGTAGACATACATATATATATACACATATACACACACACACATATATATATATATATATATATATATATATATAGCATATGTAGTGCTGTACACACTCAGAGATATATATATATATATATGTATGTGTGTGTGTATATATATATATATATATATATATACTGTACACATAGGACCCAGTGCCTTCAAATTCAAATTTAAACAATAACAAAAAAAACCTATTTACTGCCTGTCCTACCTGTTCTCTGCAGCTCACCGTCTGCATGTTCCTCTCTCCATAGAACATAAGTTAACCTCCATGCTTAAGGGGGCCGGGCTAAGGCTGTGCTCTCCCTTCCTCCCGCCTCCTCCTTCCCAGCAGCCTACGTGCCAGCCAGTCACCAAGCTGCATGGTGCAGCTAAACAAGCCATGGGACAGCTGAGCCGTCGCTCAGCAGCCCAGCACAGCTCTGTGGTGCCGGCGGCTGTCAGTGCTGTGCGCGACTGCGCGCGTGCAGTGCTGCAGATCAGATTGTATTAGAGATCCGATCTGTGGCGGGGGTCCCCGCAGAGGGGGGCTCAGAGGTAATTACCTCCAGCGGCCTCCACCTTAATCCGGCGCTGGTTAGGGTCCATGAGAAGCCACCAAGTTGGAGACAAAGGACGGGATCGCAGACAGCTAAACGCTGTGCACCTTTTTGTTTGTTTTTTACTAGTTGTGGGGGCCCTCTATGTGTGGGGGCCCCGGGACGACCGCCCCTGTCACCCCTCCTATAATCAGGCCGTGACCGGCCATACAATTGGGACACAAACTGAATGATATTAGGATCTTGACGTGACTGTTGCACCCACCCTTCCTTTAACACATCTAAAATTCCTCCCATAGAGGAGTTTGAAGTGACTGAACCCCATGGAGGATTGGGGCACCTCACGAACTGCAAACATCAAATAAGGTAGGGGTAGACCCTAATCTCGCTTTTCTTGTGAAACCACCCTTTTTATCATCTGTTTAAGAGTCTGGTTAAAGCGTTCCACTAGACCATCCATTTGCGGGTGATAAACTGAGGTGGTTATCCTATCTATCCTTAACAGTCGGCACAATTTTTCATTAATTTAGATACAAAACGGGTACCTTGATCTGTCAGAACCTCTTTTGGTATTCCCAGATGAGTATATAGCATCAATAACTCCCGGGCAATAGTGCTAGATTTCATGTTACGTAGCGGGATGGCCTCTGGGTACCTTGTGGCATAATCTACTACCACTAATATGCATTGATGCCCACAAGCAGATTTTTCCACCGGCCCTATCAGATCCATACCAATTCTCTCAAAAGGTACAGAAATAACAGGGAGGGGATCCAACGGTGCCCAAAACTCTGGCCGGGGTGCTGTCTTCTGACACACTAGACATTCCTGACAAAACTATTTTACTGCTGCATGAATGCCGGGCCAGAAGAATCTTAACTGAATATGCTGGAGAGTTTTCTCCTCCCTCAAATGGCCACCCCACAGGTTTATATGAGCCGCCTTCAACACCAACTGCTCGTAATTTCGGGGAACCAACAATTGGTCTACTCTCTTACCCTGCAAATATGTTACACGATATAACAAATCATTTTTCAATGCAAAGTATGGTACACCTTCTGCTTGTAATCTCTACCATTACTCTAGCATTTATCTCTACTATATTTTCAAATGCATTTATCAAGTTCCCATCATTCTGTTGGTCTTGGCCAAAGTCCTGCAAAGACACTTCCTTGCCAATGGGATCCCACTGTGCCACGGTCTCACTCCCCTCCTGCTGCTCATTGGCCAAGGAAGGTGTTACAGCCACCAAACTTTATGACACACCAGAGCTTGGCTCTTGGGACACCTCTGACGTGGACCATTTGCTGTCATCATGCCCAGGAACCACCTCTTCTAATAATGGAAAATTCCAACCTAGGATCAATGGGTAGGGTGGTCTGGAGGCTACTGCGGCTACCACCTTCAGAGATCGCCCTTTTATCACTAGCAGGAGATGCACTCGGAGGCATTCTTCTACATCCCCATGTACACATATAATTTTTACCGGAGGTAGCACCTGATCAGCCCCAGGTGGAACCAGGTTAGCAGAGATAATGATTAATTTGCTGCTAGTATCCACTAAGGACCAGACCTCCCAGCTTTCCACTCACACCATTAAACGAAACAAGGTGGTTTGCACCAGAGAAGTGCTTCCAGTAGCCAGGCTGACCACTGGTCGAGTTGTTTTTCCAGCACTGCAGTCCATTGGCTCACCCTGCTTTGGGCAGTCCCGGCACAAATGGCTGGGCTCACCACAGTCAAAACACAGCTGGAGGTGGGTTGTTGGCTTTAACAACTGAGACCTGGGTTCTAGGCCTGGGTACTGGCTGGAACCTCTGCTTGGCTTTATTAAACCCATGAGTCAGGTACCGTTCAATCACCACCACTAACTCCTCAAACGTTTGAGGATCAGCCTGTAGGGCCCACTGTTGCACCACATGGTCTAATACTTGTACAGCATGGTCCAAAGCCACCACCTCTACTATATGCTGAGCAGAGTTTTTATCTGGCTGCAACCATGCCTTACTCATCCTGGCTAATTTGGCTAGCTGGACTCTTGGAGGCTCAGAAAAGTTCAGTTGCCAATCCTGAAACTCCTGAGCTGTGCTAGGGCCAGTCACTCCAACCCTGCTGAGTATGGCCTTTTTCAGGCACGGATAGGAGTTTGCCTCAGTCATGTTTAAATCAACATATGCTCACTGAGGTTTTGCTGTGAGACAGGGAGCAATTATTGCAGCCCAATCCTCCTCAGGCCATTTTAAACATGCAGCAGTACATTCAAAGGTGCACAAAGAAGCTTCAATGTCATCAGATGGGGTAAACTCCTGTAACACCTCTCGCTCATGCCCACATTTCCTCATTTCAGTTAACTCTGCATGTAATAACTGAATTTCAGTTTGTTGACCCTGAATCAGTTTGCTGAAATTTGCTGACCTTGCACCTTGTGCTTGCTGCCCTGCAGCTAGTTCAGCAAAACTTTTCCAAAGCTCCTTCATTCCACACTGCTTTATCCCTTTATGGACAAACTTAGGAGGCTTTATAAACTCTCTTTTGCAAGCCAAATTCCCAACAATCTATATCAGCTGGCTTCACTTAATACTGCACTACATTCCCTCAGCTCCCAGCCCCATACACAGGAACTAAGCAGTTTTACTATTGTGCACAATGTGCATATACACATGGACAGATTATCACTGTGAACAACTGCCATTTTATGGCTGGCCCACCACACTAGGCTATTGCTGCTAAGTAGTATCCAGCAAAGTCCCTGTTCAGGCGCCTAATGTGACAAGAATCACCTGCTATTTATTTTCTCACCACAGGCAGGAATACAGGACAGTGCAGTGTTCACAGACAAGATGTTTCCTGTACCTGTATTTTGAATCCAAGATGGCCAAAGTAAAACTGCTGTGTTCCAAAAGAGCAGTGTCACATCAACCATCTTAAATTAAAAACAAGGCATAGAGCAGTGTCACATCAACCATCTTAAATTAAAAATAAGGCTGCCGCTTCCCTAGGTGCCATCAACAGTGGGGAGGAGACAACACAACAGCAGTGTCTGTCACCCAAGCAAGGTGAGCAGTGCAATGGGTATATTTATTAAGAATTGTGTCTGGCCATGATTCCATTCTCGTGCGAGTTTTCCCTGCTTTTCAAACACAGAGATTTACTAAAGGCAAACACAAGTGTAAAAACACGATTCTATCTTCAAAATACGGCCAAACACACAAATAGAAGTCAATACACCATCAAACCAATTCACAAGTACAGCACTTGAAATAGACAGGAATACAACACAGGGATTTACAAAGAAATGTTTACAAACATAATCAAGCATGGAGCAAACTCAGGCAAAAATGGAAGTTTCAAATACACTACCTTCTCAGCAGCCTATTCTATCAGTGTGACCTGTGCAGCGCTTCTGTGCTATAGGTTAAAGAAAGTGTTCAAAATTTAGAAAAATAAACAACGTGGGGTCCACCTTGCCAAAGCATTAACCAGCCCCAAGCTCCAGCCTTGGGAATATTTGGAAAGTGGAGACCCACCCCCCCAAAAAAGGGTTCCCCCCCTCTCGTGGATACCCCAAGGCTAAGGTGAAGCCCGGGGCTCTTCCTTGCACCCCTGGTGGTGTGTGTGTCTCCTGCTGTGGCATTACCCCGCGGCTGGTTGAGCTCGGTGCTGGTTACTGGAAAATGGGGAAACCCCACACTGTTTTTCCCTCATGTTTCTAAAACCAAAAGTCTGGTGCTGGTTATGTTTTTGGGGGGAAGACTGCACGCCGTTTTCTTGTCTTTTAATTTAACTCTTTCTTTACAAAACATACACAGAAGCACTGCACAGATCACACTGATCTGTGCAGTGCTTCTATAGAACATGCAGCTCACAGGCATTTCTATTAATTTCAGTCCAAATATGACTGAACTTGCACACAATCAAACACGATTCCATAGACCATCGAAAAAACACAATTCTTAGTAAATTTGAGTGATTATTTGGGATGCTCAGTATGTTTAATCCTGACAAACACGATTTTTGTAAATATACCCCCTAGTGCAGAGGTTGCCAAACTCCGCCATTACAGTCCATGTATTAAGGATATCTATGCTTGAGCACAGGTGACTTAATTAGTACTTTAGTCAATTTGTTTTAACATCTGGACTCAAACATGAATATCCTTAAAACCTGGATTGTAATGGCGGAGTTTGAGAACATCTGCCCTAGTGTATATTACGGGGGAGGGGTTGAAAGGGTGAGTTGTGTAGGTCCTGGGAGCCAGGGGGGAGGGTAGGGCAGTTGGGGATAAGGATGCAGATTTAGTATAAGTCCAGGGGGGGTCCCTTTCCTGAACCTGTACACCGCTATGTCAGAGGTAGTGGAAAAATCAAGTCCTACTAAATGTGCCTCTCCCACCCCATTATTTATAAAAATAATCTCACTTTGCCAAACAAAATTACATTTTTGTATGTGGCTGTAAAGGTAAGCACATTCATTCCACCAGATGATGCATCTGAATGTTATAAGGGGTACAGTCTTTAACTAAATATCCACAGTGGATCTAGAGTGTTTACGTTTATATGCTATCAAATTTCAATTACCGCAAGCATATACTTCTCAGAGGAATTGGTTTTTTAACATAGAATGATTTTTTGATATGTAATTTTTAGGACAATAAATATATTCGGCAATATTCACTAAGTGGCGGGTTCTAAACCCTGGCGGTTTGGCAGCAATTTGAAAGTGGTTTTGCTATCCGCAGATTTACTAATGCCCAAACCACTGCTAAACCGCTGTCAAAGCACACTTTAGTACAGAACAGAATTGAATATCAAAGCACCATCGATGTTTCAGACCATAGAAAGAATAGAATAGAATACAAAAGAAACCCATGATATATCAAGCACCATAAAACTGGCAGCTAACCGACCGAAAAAAATTAGTATCCTAAAGGTGCGTACACACTAGACGATGTGCCCATGATGCGATATCCTGAGCTATTTCCCTTGAACTCTCCCCGGCAGCTCCCCAGCACTCCAGGACAATAGGGTGCTTAAAAGTGTCCAATGTGACTTAAGATCTATCGTGCACAAAATCTATCTATTGCACAAAATCGTGTATGAGATTGGCAAATCTTGCCTGCAGTAGGCAAGATCTGAAGATGCGATGTACGATCCGTGGGTACGCACATCGGCATCGTGATCGTGAGTGGACATTCACGATTTGGACATATTTTACACGATTTGTCGTTCCGATGCATCAAAATCGGGCGAATCGTGTAAAATATTGTCTAGTGTGTACGCACCTTTAGCCAGGCATGTTTGCTGAGACATCAGGTAAATTAATTTATTTTAATAGGCAATTTTGACCGGAATATTATCCTATTGGACTCTGGAAGATTATGATGTCTCTCACCAGACATGACAGGTCTTTAACAGATATACAAAAACAAATAAAAATATAAAACAAAAAAATATGACACAAAGTCTACAGATGAGCGGGTTCGGATTTACTCGGTTGTACTCGGATTTACTCGGATCTCAAAACGGCATTTTATTGGCTATCGGCTATCATCTGTTTTGGATAGCCAATAAAATAAATCCGAACTAATCCGAACTTGCGGTAAAATGGCGATAAGAACCGAGTAAATCCGAACCCGCACATCTCTAACACAAACACACAATCACACTGCACTCACCCACAAAAAAAATCACACACAGGACTTATAAAAAACTGACTATATGGAAAACACATCTCAAATAGACATATAAAGAACAAGAAAAAAATAATTTATAAAAAAAATCAACACAATTAGCAATCACTTTATATCTTTCTCCTTATACTTTCCTACAACTTTCTCCTTCTCCACCTACACTCCTCACAGACTCACAAAGTGAAAGTAGCCGGCTGTCTGGATCTATGATGTCAGGTGAATATTGGCCCTGATTCAGAGCCGGACGCTCTGACAGAGCTCTCGCTCTGAATCAGGGCCGTCCCTGCTCCTTTTTGGAGCGACCTCCTGGCCGCTCGCATGGTCACCCACAGCTATAGCAAGCAGCCAAAATGATGGTCGCGATGGTCAAGACCATCGCGACGATCGGGCTTGCGACGAGACCCTGCGGTAGGGTCTCGCTGCCGCAAGCCCTGGAGTGCTTTTGGCTCTATCAGAGCCAAAAGCACTCCAACTGACATCACTAGTGATGTCAGTGGGGCCGGCCCCAGACGGTAGGCGTTCCCACCGGAACGCCTCGGTCTGGGCAGCCACGCCCCCGGCACGCCCACCAAAGGGGGCGTGCTGTCAATCACCATCGACAGCACACCCCCTTTGGTGCGAGACCCATAACGACGGCTTGGCCGTCGTTATTCGGGTCTCGTGCATGCGCACGACGGAGTCGGCTCCCTTGTGCGCATGCGCACTTGGGCAACATCGACCCGCTTGCGAGTTCTGCAAAAGCACCATTAAATGAATATGAATAGTATAGCAGCTAATCCACTATGGTTTGTTTCTATGATAAAAATAGTTTGTTGCTTTCTATAACAAATAGAGTAGCACAAATTAATGACTTTGAATAGAATAACTCAAGCTGCATATCCACACAACGATTTTGTTGCCAACGATTTTATGAACGATTTTATAACGATTTTCTGTCAGATTATCTGTCAGATATTTTAAAGTGTAATGAATGATTTTTTTGAACTACAAACGATTTTTGCATATTCCCTTAATGAAAATCGTTGAGTTGACAAGTCTGACTGAACTACAAACTACAAACGTGAATGCGCATGAATGATAATCGTTCATCGTTTGACTCAGAAAGTGAACGATTTTTTCAAACGATTATCGTTTAACGATAATCGTTCAAAAAATCATTGTGTGTGTATGCAGCTTTAGTCGTCTGTTTCTATGATGTCAATTGAATGTTGTTTCTATAAAAGCGGATTAAATGAATATGAATATAATAGATTCTAAGGGCAAAATTTACTAAGCAGCGGGATCTAAACCCTGCAGATTTACTAAAGCCCAAAACGCTAAACAAACGCTGTCAAAACACATTTTAGAATAGTACAATTCAAAATAGAGATAGTGGGCCTGATTCAGAGCCGGTCGCTATTTGCGGTCGTTCGTTCAAAAAAAAGGGGTGGCTATTCAAATGAACCATTCGCTCTTTGCGGTCTGTTCACGCCTCTAGGTCTGAACGAGCAAACAAAACTTGCAGTCGCTTTTTGGGAAACTACGCCCCCTGGCCGCTCGCATCCTACGTCATGTCCGCTATTTATTAGATTAATCGAGTACATCGACCAGGGTATGAGCTGCTCGCTATTCTTGTGGTTGGTTTTTGCTACCACAATTTTGTGAGCAGCTCTGGCTATAAAATAACCCAGTGACGTGCACAATGACGCTGCTGTTTTAATTATGCACACCCATAAAACGCCCGTTTTGACCTTTAAGCATGCCTGCGATCGGATCTCCACTCCCCGTTTTCAAGCACCTTCCCCTGTTACCACCCACATATGCCTCATTCTGTCACTCAAATTATCAGGCATTCGATATTTTGCGAGCACATGAATTTCGGCCGCACTGACTGTTTCGCGCATGCGTATAACGATCCGTACGCATGCGCAGTTGGGCAAACATCGCTTGGAGCTAACGAGCGGCCGCTTATGAGCGGCTCTGAATCAGGCCCAGTGTTTTTAGAGCGCTTCTAACATGAATGATGTATATACTCATAAAAAATCCTTTTGGCTTGTCACTTTCTTAAGACGTTTCCTCTTCAAACAATGCGTATATGTAAAACAGAAGAAGGGACAAAAAAGCACATCTGTGTAGGATTGTTTCAAAAGTTCATATATATATTTTCATGCACATAAAATCTTGTAAGAGATGAATCTTGCTTCTTATAGTTTTCTAAGGTATAGTGACGCACCACACTCGCATATAGTCAGTATGGTAGAAATCTTGCAAAGGTATCTTTTTTAAATCTTCTCAGACACAGTATAGACCTTCAACATATGGCAAAGAAGGGATAAAAGTACACTACTCACTTCAAATAGAGTGGGGTAAAGTACAGTATCTTTTCTAATAGATAGAACACGCACCCAACTCACATGTAAAGCTGGCCACACACATAGCGATATTTTACACGATCTGGCCGATTCCGACACATTGGAACGACAGATCATGTAAAATATGGCCAAACTGACAGTAAATCGTGAGTCTACACTCACGATCACGATGCGATGCGCGTCCCCGCTGGTCGCACATCGCATCGTCAGATCTGCCTTGCTGTAGGGCAGATCTGACAATCTGGGACACAATGCACTGGAAAAAAAAAAAGTTAAAATGCAAGATAGATCTTAAGTCAGATTGGATGCTTTTTACTCCAAATCGTGTGTAGGACTGCCGGGTGGGTGCCGGTTGAGAGTTCAGGGGAAATCACACACATCGTGGGATAGTGTGCAGATCGCTATGTGTGTGGACACCTTAACAGGTGCAAATGAAGCACATCAAGGTTTCTTTCATCCAAAGATCCTGCTGCTAGCAGCCACGGCTCAATCTCCTCCTCTCTGCTGCCTCTTCCTACTGGACGGGTACTCAGAAGTTGTATTTGGGCAAGACAAGGTAGATTTTTGGAGCTGCTATCATTAGATTGGCGCCTTATATGTTCCAATGACTTTTTCCTAACATTTTAGAATAGAATAGAACAGGGCTAGGGTTAAAATTACTAGTCAGCGGTTTTGGTGTCATTTAGAAACCGCTGTCAAATTGCCACTAATCTAAACCACAGTGAAACAGAATAGAAACCACTGTCAAATAGAACACACCATGGAGGGTTCTTGTTTAGAAACCGCCAGGGATCGACGGGGGTTTTCAGTCTAGACATCAAAACCGACCTTTAATAAATGCTGTCAATTAGAATTAGAAACCGCCATCAATTTAACACTGTTTTATAGGTATAGCAATTAAGTATTTAGAGCTAATGTACAGATATATTAAGAACTGCTATGGAACCTCATACATTCACCCATAACACCAGGTGTATTGGTGCACAGATTGCCGCATAACATCGCAACACTGCATTTGCATTGCATTTTGCACATTTTTAAATTAAGGTTAATAAAAAATTATAATGTACGTATTATTATAAAGGAATATTTACTTCAGATTCATTATTATATCTGAAAATGTTACAAATAGCTTTTTCATATTACATCATCTTTCTGGTAAATTATTATTTTGATACTGATTGCACTGTTCAGTATCAGTATGACTTCTTCCTTTTTTTTATTCCTAAACGTTGATAAAATGCCACAAGACAAATAAAACCTTCTTAGGTCCCATTGACATTGGCAACTGGTTAATATTGGATGTAAACAGTTATTATGATGTAAATGTGTGTGTCTGTGTATTAAGGCACAATTAGTTTTTTTGTTTGTTTTTTATATTAGTTTCATTATTACTTTTACCTTTACATAAATCTGCAACAATCATAACGCCATGACATAATATAGCAGTGGAGGTTACCAATAATACAGTTTTAAGTAATTAAAACTACTGTATTTTAGTGAATAGACAAATAATTCTCCCCTTGTTATATGTTGTGTTGGTGTTGTTTTCAATGCAAAAACATATCTACCACAGGAGTAAACACAGGTTCTACATATTACCTACCTATCTATCTATCTATCTATCTATCTATCTATCTATCTATCCTGTACACACACTACACACACACACACACACAAACATGTCACACATACATTACACACATACACACCTTCCAGAAGCTGTGGATTGTAGATGGGGACAGGACCAGGTATCATATAATTAGTTCCCTCCCCCTAGCTGCAAAATGCTGCGATCTGTTAATCGGGAGAGGGAAGGGCCAAAAGTGATTATAATTTATTCACATCATATTGGCTAAGTAACATGGTACCTGCAGTCGCGTCTGTCAGGGGGGTTTCTGTGCACTCAGAAACCCTCCTGCTTGCGCTAGAGTACCACATTGTAAGCAGTGTCGTAATTAGGGGTGTTGTTGCCCCATGGCTCTTGCCTCTGGCTAGCAGGGTCCTGGAATTGCAAAATTATAATCACGTCAAAACCATGTTGCACTGCAGGTGGGGCAGCTATACAATGTGCAGAGAAATTTAGATTTGGGAGGAGCGTGTCCTAACTCAAATCTAAATAGTAAAATTGCAGTGGGGTCCATGCAAAACCAGCCATTATTTACACTGCATGCAAAAAAAGAAATGTATTTGCACCCCTTGCATAGCACCATGGTTTGCCTAGATGCAAAGTTTTTTTGCTTTTTGCACCCAGAATCAGAATCAGCCCCATTATCGTTTAAGTACAATGTTTAGAAAAACACTGTAAGCAGCTGATTGAGCCTCTATGTGATCGCATTCCTGGGTTCAAACTTCTATAGCATCAATGCCCCCCCCCCCCCCCCCCGCTTCTCTAGATTATAATAATGGGCCTGATTCATTACGGATCACAATTGCAACAGCGTACACAGATCGGTTGATGCTGCATACTGCGCATGCGTATACACCGCAGTGCGCCTGCGTGAGTTAGCATTGCGATTACACTGCGATCACTTATGCAGATACAAAGCCATCACAGATTGAGGGATGGGGCATCAGTGTTTGGGGGTGGTGACAGGGGAGTGGTTGGAGAAATGCAGGCGTGCCAGTCCATTTGAACGCCGTTTCCTGGGGGTGCATAAATTAGCCACTGCGACGGCATACACAGCTTGTGTACTCACTGTGTACGATGACGGTAACAATTTCTGAGTAAAGTCAGCCCTGCTGTAATCCTGCATGAGAGTCCGATGTTGCTCGATGTTACCAATGCATACGCAAGATTGCAAGGTCTTATGGATGTGCGAAAGCAGTAGTGGGCATCTCTATGCAAGGTGAGCAGTTGCATGCATTAGCATATTTTCACAGCAGAACTGCGTACGTAATCGCAGCTGCAATCGCAATTGCGATTAGTCAGGCCCAATGTTCTGTATCATATACCTCCTAACATTCCGATTTTTGGAACAAGTTAAGAAGGAGGTGTGGCCACTGTGTGATTGAGTCATGACCACTTTGGAACATTTTATTAGTTCAACATCTTTATAATCATCTACTAATGAGAGTTTATGGCAATGCATATATTAAGGTGACAGTGTAATTGGTGATTCATCGCTCACAATGCATTTATAGTAGGGGTGAGCGGGTTCGGATTTCTGAAATCCGAACCCCCCCGAGCCCCCCCGATCCGAGTCCGATCCGAATCAGGCTCGACTTTTCCCGCCTGACTCGGAACTGAAATCGAGGCAAAACGTCATCATCCCGCCTTCCGAGTCTCGCGGGTTTTGGATCCTATATAAGGTACCCGCGTCGGCGCCATTTTCTCACTCGGCTGTGGACAGTGAAGAGGGAGGGTGGGAGTTAGGGCTGTGTAGTGTAGTGTAGTGTAGTGCTGCTGTTGTCCACTACTTCAAAGTCCATAGGGGCTGGCTGTGTTGTGCTGTGCTGCTGTTGTTAATAGGGGCTGTGTCCACTACTTCAAAGTCCATAGGGGCTGGCTGGACTGTGTTGTGCAGTCAGTTCTCCATAGGGGCTGTGTCCACTCCAAAGTCCTGTGCAGTGTCCCAGTCCTAAAGGAGTGCTGTAGTGTTGTCCAGGGGGTGCTCTGTCCATCAGGGGTGCTCCCCCCAAGTGCTAAAAAAATTATATATTTTCTGTGTTTGTGAATTGTGTGCGCAGTAGCCGCACGTGCATCAACAAAGTAGTGCCAAGCGTGCGCCTGTGTCATAAGTAAAGGGCCGGCTGGCTTGACCGTTAAAGGGTGCTGTAACCCCCGAAAGTACACTCCAGTCCAAACCAAAAAAAAAATTATTTTCTGTGTTTGTGAATTGTGTGCGCAGTAGCCGCACGTGCATCAACAAAGTAGTGCCAAGCGTGCGCCTGTGTCATAAGTAAAGGGCCGGCTGGCTTGACCGTTAAGGGTGCTGTAACCCCCGAAAGTACACTCCAGTCCAAACCAAAAAAAAAATTATTTTCTGTGTTTGTGAATTGTGTGCGCAGTAGCCGCACGTGCATCAACAAAGTAGTGCCAAGCGTGCGCCTGTGTCATAAGTAAAGGGCCAGCTGGCTTGACCGTTAAGGGTGCTGTAACCCCCGAAAGTACACTCCAGTCCAAACCAAAAAAAAAATTATTTTCTGTGTTTGTGAATTGTGTGCGCAGTAGCCGCACGTGCATCAACAAAGTAGTGCCAAGCGTGCGCCTGTGTCATAAGTAAAGGGCCGGCTGGCTTGACCGTTAAGGGTGCTGTAACCCCCGAAAGTACACTCCAGTCCAAACCAAAAAAAAAATTATTTTCTGTGTTTGTGAATTGTGTGCGCAGTAGCCGCACGTGCATCAACAAAGTAGTGCCAAGCGTGCGCCTGTGTCATAAGTAAAGGGCCGGCTGGCTTGACCGTTAAGGGTGCTGTAACCCCCGAAAGTACACTCCAGTCCAAACCAAAAAAAAAATTATTTTCTGTGTTTGTGAATTGTGTGCGCAGTAGCCGCACGTGCATCAACAAAGTAGTGCCAAGCGTGCGCCTGTGTCATAAGTAAAGGGCCGGCTGGCTTGACTGTTAAAGGGTGCTGTAACCCCCAAAGTACACTCCAGTCCAAACCAAAAAAAAAATTATTTTCTGTGTTTGTGAATTGTGTGCGCAGTAGCCGCACGTGCATCAACAAAGTAGTGCCAAGCGTGCGCCTGTGTCATAAGTAAAGGGCCGGCTGGCTTGACCGTTAAGGGTGCTGTAACCCCCGAAAGTACACTCCAGTCCAAACCTAAAAAAAAATTATTTTCTGTGTTTGTGAATTGTGTGCGCAGTAGCCGCACGTGCATCAACAAAGTAGTGCCAAGCGTGCGCCTGTGTCATAAGTAAAGGGCCGGCTGGCTTGACCGTTAAAGGGTGCTGTAACCCCCGAAAGTACACTCCAGTCCAAACCAAAAAAAAATTATTTTCTGTGTTTGTGAATTGTGTGCGCAGTAGCCGCACGTGCATCAACAAAGTAGTGCCAAGCGTGCGCCTGTGTCATAAGTAAAGGGCCGGCTGGCTTGACCGTTAAGGGTGCTGTAACCCCCGAAAGTACACTCCAGTCCAAACCTAAAAAAAAAATATTTTCTGTGTTTGTGAATTGTGTGCGCAGTAGCCGCACGTGCATCAACAAAGTAGTGCCAAGCGTGCGCCTGTGTCATAAGTAAAGGGCCGGCTGGATTGACCGTTAAGGGTGCTGTAACCCCCGAAAGTACACTCCAGTCCAAACCAAAAAAAAAATTATTTTCTGTGTTTGTGAATTGTGTGCACTGTGGCTGCACGTGCATCAACAAAGGAGCAGCGCCAAGCGTGCGCCTGTGTCCCATAAGTAAAGAGCCGGCTGGCTCATTTCTTAAAGGGTGGTGTAACCCACAAAGTGCACTACTCTCCAGCCAAAATAAAATAATATTTTCTGTGTTTGTGTGCGCTTTAGCCGCACGTATATATATCAATATAACATAAATGGAGGACCAAACTTTCTCCGATAAAAATAAAATAGGGAAAGATCAAGAACCTCTTCCTCCTAGTGCTGTTGCTGCTGCTGGGAGTTGTTCATCATCCCAGAGAGGAAGTAGGAACATCACTACTTTTACTAAACAATTGACCCTCCAACAGTCCCTAGCGATGAGGATGAAGTACGACAGCAGTCATCCTGAAGCAAAACGTATAACTGAGGCCTTGACTGCTATGTTGGTGTTAGACGTGCGTCCGGTATCCGACATTAGTGGGATTTAGACAATTGATGGAGGTAGTGTGTCCTCGGTTCCAAATCCCGTCTAGATTCCACCTGCATCCTCAAAGCAGCAGCGACAAGCGTGCGTCTGTCTGTTAAAGGGTGGTGACACCCTCAAAGTGTGCTACACAAACAATTAAAATATTGTTCTTTTTTTTTCTGTCTTTGTGAATTGTGTGGGCTGTAGCCGCACCTGCATCCTTAAAGCAGCAGCGACAAGCGTGCGTCTGTCTGTTAAAGGGTGGTGACACCCTCAAAGTGTGCTACACAAACAATTAAAATATTGTTCTTTTTTCTGTCTTTGTGAATTGTGTGGGCTGTAGCCGCACCTGCATCCTTAAAGCAGCAGCGACAAGCGTGCGTCTGTCTGTTAAAGGGTGGTGACACCCTCAAAGTGTGCTACACAAACAATTAAAATATTGTTCTTTTTTCTGTCTTTGTGAATTGTGTGGGCTGTAGCCGCACCTGCATCCTTAAAGCAGCAGCGACAAGCGTGCGTCTGTCTGTTAAAGGGTGGTGACACCCTCAAAGTGTGCTACACAAACAATTAAAATATTGTTCTTTTTTTTTTGGTCTTTGTGAAATGTGTGGGCTGTAGCCGCACCTGCATCCTTAAAGCAGCAGCGACAAGCGTGCGTCTGTCTGTTAAAGGGTGGTGACACCCTCAAAGTGTTCTACACAAACAATTAAAATATTGTTCTTTTTTTTTCGGTCTTTGTGAAATGTGTGGGCTGTAGCCGCACCTGCATCCTTAAAGCAGCAGCGACAAGCGTGCGTCTGTCTGTTAAAGGGTGGTGTAACTCTCAAAGTGTTCCAAAAAATAAAAAACTATTTTTTTAATGTGTTTGTGACTTGTGTGCGATGTAGCCACACTTGCATCCTCAAAGCAGCAGCGACAAGCGTGCGTCTGTCTGTTAAAGGGTGGTGACACCCTCAAAGTGTGCTACACAAACAATTAAAATATTGTTCTTTTTTTTTTGGTCTTTGTGAAATGTGTGGGCTGTAGCCACACCTGCATCCTTAAAGCAGCAGCGACAAGCGTGCGTCTGTCTGTTAAAGGGTGGTGACACCCTCAAAGTGTGCTACACAAACAATTAAAATATTGTTCTTTTTTCTGTCTTTGTGAATTGTGTGGGCTGTAGCCGCACCTGCATCCTTAAAGCAGCAGCGACAAGCGTGCGTCTGTCTGTTAAAGGGTGGTGACACCCTCAAAGTGTGCTACACAAACAATTAAAATATTGTTCTTTTTTCTGTCTTTGTGAATTGTGTGGGCTGTAGCCGCACCTGCATCCTTAAAGCAGCAGCGACAAGCGTGCGTCTGTCTGTTAAAGGGTGGTGACACCCTCAAAGTGTGCTACACAAACAATTAAAATATTGTTCTTTTTTTTTTGGTCTTTGTGAAATGTGTGGGCTGTAGCCGCACCTGCATCCTTAAAGCAGCAGCGACAAGCGTGCGTCTGTCTGTTAAAGGGTGGTGACACCCTCAAAGTGTTCTACACAAACAATTAAAATATTGTTCTTTTTTTTTCGGTCTTTGTGAAATGTGTGGGCTGTAGCCGCACCTGCATCCTTAAAGCAGCAGCGACAAGCGTGCGTCTGTCTGTTAAAGGGTGGTGTAACTCTCAAAGTGTTCCAAAAAATAAAAAACTATTTTTTTAATGTGTTTGTGACTTGTGTGCGATGTAGCCACACTTGCATCCTCAAAGCAGCAGCGACAAGCGTGCGTCTGTCTGTTAAAGGGTGGTGACACCCTCAAAGTGTGCTACAGAAACAATTAAAATATTGTTCTTTTTTTTTCTGTCTATGTGAATTGTGTGGGCTGTAGCCGCACCTGCATCCTTAAAGCAGCAGCGACAAGCGTGCGTCTGTCTGTTAAAGGGTGATGACACCTCAAAGTGTTCTACACAAACAAATAAAATATTGTTCTTTTTTTTTTCGGTCTTTGTGAAATGTGTGGGCTGTAGCCGCACCTGCATCCTTAAAGCAGCAGCGACAAGCGTGCGTCTGTCTGTTAAAGGGTGGTGACACCTCAAAGTGTTCTACACAAACAATTAAAATATTCTTCTTCTTTTTTCTGTCTTTGTGAATTGTGTGGGCTGTAGCCGCACTTGCATCCTCAAAGCAGCAGCGACAAGCGTGCGTCTGTCTGTTAAAGGGTGGTGTAACCCTCAAAGTGTGCTCCACAAACAATAAAAATATTCTTTTTTTTTTTCTGTCTTTGTGAATTGTGTGGGCTGTAGCCGCACTTGAATCCTCAAAGCAGCAGCGACAAGCGTGCGTCTGTCTGTTAAAGGATTACATCGGTGACAGCATCCAAGTAGGCATGTCAGACAGTCCGTACCTGTACTGGCAGGAAAAAGAAGCAATTTGGAGGTCCCTGTACAAACTGGCTCTATTTTACCTGAGTTGCCCCCCCTCCAGTGTGTACTCCGAAAGAGTGTTTAGTGCAGCCGGGAACCTTGTCAGCGAAAGGCGTAGGAGGTTGCTTCCACAAAATGTGGAGAAGATGATGTTCATAAAATGAATTATCAACTCTTCCAGGGAGACCAGCCTCCAGAACGTACAGAGGGACCTGTGGTTCCAGCAGGGACGAATTAATACTCTGTGAGGATGAGGATGTACACACTGAAGAGGGTGAGGAATCGGTGGATGAGGAGGATGAGGATGACATCTTGCCTCCGTAGAGCCAGTTTGTGCAGGGACACATTAATTGCCAGCTTGTTTTGTGGGGGCCCAAACGAACCAATCATTTCAGCCACAGTTGTGTGGCAGACCCTGGCGCTGAAATGATTGATTTGTTAAAGTGTGCATGTCCTGTTTATACAACATAAGGGTGGGTGGGAGGGCCCAAGGACAATTCCATCTTGCACTTCTTTTTTTTCTTTGCATTATGTACAGTTTGGGGCCTAGTTTTTCTAACTGCCATCCTGTCTGCCACTGCAGTGTCACTCCTAGATGGGTCACGTGTTTGTGCCGCCCACTCGTGTCGCTTAGCATAGTCATCCAGCTACCTCGGTGCAACCTTTTGGACATGAAAACACTATTGTGAGGTGTGAGGTGTTCAGAATAGACTGGAAATGAGTGGAAATTAAGGTTATTGAGGTTAATAATAGCATAGGAGCAGAGAAACCAACAAATTCTGTGATTTTAGCTGTTTTTATGCTTTTTTAAAAAAAAATACAGATCCAAAACACAAAACCCAGAACCCAAAACACGGAAGGGTGGTTTTGGCAAAACCAATCCAGATCCAAAACACGAAGAAAGATCCAGATCCAAAACCAAAACACGAAAAGTGGCCGGTGCACACCCCTAATTTATAGGAAGCTTTTTTTAGCCATTGTTGCTTACATATTGTTGCATCCATTAGACATCCTAGATTTATTTGTTTTAGGGAATGTGGTATACAGGGCCATAACTAGGGGTGAGTGAGCAGGGCCTAGGGCGCAGCACTGTTATCCCCATTGGCACCAATATTTGGTTTGCAGGATGCTTGGAATGGGATTCAGCAGCACAGAAAGCTGCCTGGAGCGTACTTTGGACGCCACCACAGAGGCACCTAGAGTGTCCATAATATTCTCCAGGTGCTCAGCTCCTTCATGGTCCTTGCAGCCCCAATCCCTCATCATGACTTCATGGTGTCATATGTTTGAGGGCAAGGCTGGCAAAAGACAGAATATTGCCCAGCTATTGCCCTAGTTATATATATTGTTATAGAAACATTGGCAAGGAAATAAATGATCTATATGTATGTCCTAGGTTTCTATATTATGTTATTTAATCCCAAAAGAGATTATGTATGATGAAAAGACATCTTTCTAAAAGTCCTACTCTTGTAAGAGTTAGTTTAAGGGTTCCCTGGAGTGTGGCGGGAGAGGGTGAATGTAAGAGGTGCATGGAAAGGATGTGGTGTGGTGGTGTCCCTTGCAGGATACATCTCTACCTTGCCTCCCCCCGCCCACATGCACATTTTTTCAAACAATATTAAGGTCTGGCAAGTAAGATATTACAGTAAGTTAATTGCTACACTCTTCTGATGAAATAGTTTTAGACAATGAAACGCATAATTACTAAGCTACTCATTCCTGCTGGCATTTTAATATCAAACATTGCTATAGAGATCCAATGAACTGGCAAAAAACTATACTGATAGGATCTCACTCTCCAAAACTGCTTGCTTCAGTTGCCTGCCCTATATGTTTAATTACAGGACCAAAAAATATTCAGAGATATTAATCAAATTCAGAATCTAGGAGACCATCATTAATCTCTGAGAGGTTTATTCACTTCATTTTTTTTTACAGCATGTCAATTATGTTTACTGGCTATTTTTGGATCCATGGATACACTTTCTTATAATTGATTACAGTATTAATTTTTAAGTGGTTGACTATCTATCACTGTTCGTCACCTGAGAACATGCTTAGCACTTAAGGTCTAGGCCACCCCTAATGCCCTTCCCTTTCTTTTTCCTTGTTGTTGCAAGCACCATTGGCAGGTGAGTGCAGCAATCATATACCTGCTATAATTTACTGCAGTCAGAACAAAAGTCCCAGCATTTGTGTTGAAGGGACAAAGGCCTTCATTCAGAGGCGGCCGTATGGTCTACGACCGCACGGCTGCCTCGATGTTTGACAGCGCCGGTCGTAGCGGGTCTCTTTCCAAAGGGGGCGAGCTGTCGATGTTGATTGACAGCTCGCCCTGTTTGGAAGGCGGGCCGGGGGGAGTGGCAGCCCAAATGGAGGCGTTCCCATGGGAACGCCTACCGTTTGGGGGAGGCCCCACTGACATCACTAGTGATGTCAGTGGAGAGCTAAGCTCTCCGGGGCTTACGACAAGTGAGACCCTACCCTAGGGTCTCGTCTTAAGCCCCTGACCATCGTGACCATCACCCTAGCGGTCGTTAGAGCTGTGGGTGTAAACCCACAGCCTAACGACCGAAACAGAGGCGGGCAGTCAGGATGCAAGCGGCCGCCCAGTTTCTGAGCGACCGCTTGCATCCTCCGACCGCCTCTGAATGAGGCCCAATATACCATAATCTAAATTGAAACAGTTGGGGGGAACCACCTATCCGGTATTACTCTGGAGAGGCCAGTACTTGCAAATTCTATCCTGAGTATGGAGGTGACCTAATCTTGAAATTCTAGTGTCAGGGATTGGCTGCAGAAATTCACAATTAAATTTAAAGTCCCTGTAGCCCAGTTGTCAGAGATGAGACTTAGCACAAGCTCTACTGCTCTCAATAACAGCAGGCGCAAGGAGAGGAGAACTTCTGGAGAGTCAACCAGTGAGCTGCATGCTGCCCAAATTGAACACATCTCTGACAGTCAAAGTCTGAAACATCACACAAGTAGGAGACCCGCATGTATTCAACTTCCCCCGTCATTTATAATTTCACCATCACCCATTGGAGAGACCCCTGGCCGCCCATCACCCCTGTCAACTCCAGTGACACCCCATACAGTTATAGCCTCCAGAATGAAACCCCTATTACTTCCAGAGATTAAGATACACAGATAAGGCCACTGGAGACTGTCAAAGAGTGTACTCGTAACAATAACACACACACTGTGGACTGGTTACTAAATGACTTTAGATATATACATCCAGGTAATGCCCCAACCTCAAAATACCATCGGGTTACTTATATCAATAACATACACACTGTGGACTGGTTACTACATGGCTTTAGATATATACATCCAGGTAATGCGCCAACCTCAAAATACCATCAGGTTACCTCAACCCACGCTGCATGCAAAATTCCACAGGAGGAGACAGAGCGGCGCAACCATTTCAGAACACAGAACCATTTCATCATTGGACTTCGTCAGAGGGTGAACAACTAAATGCATTAGGGCATGGCCTAGTGGTAAGTGACATCATCACGTCACAATCAGGAACCAGGAAGAGGGACCAACTATCTGCCAGGGAGATGGAGAAGCCGAATGCTAATCACAAAGAGACAGACTGATATTATGTTCGGACAATCACAGACTGCTGACAGGCAATTCATTAATGTTGATGCTTTTTTACCTTGATGTACATTTTTATGTTCTACCATTAAATGTTTTAAACTATACTTCACTCCTTAGCATTTCCCTCTTTCATTTTTGCAAAAGGAAGTATGTCATTTTCCTGTTGTTTTCTAAAACAAAAAACCTGCAGTCTTTTCTAACTGATTTAAAAGATGAATTGAAAAGAGTGTTCAGGCAAGTGACGCAGTGTACATTACTATTCTGTGTGCGGTGGTGTCTCACCATCATCTGCAGCCCAAAGCAATTTTCCCAAAGATCTGCCCCTGCAAGTGCGTGAAAACAATTGCCAGTGTTTGTGTAAAAAATTTAAATTACTGCAAATCAAATGGCAGAGTCTTCTTTCCAATGTAAGCTATAGAGTGTAGTGATCCCCCCATCTGGACCCCCAAAAAATATTTTCTTGGCTGGTGTAAAAAAAATCTCAGTTTTTTTAATAAAATTGCATGGTAAATATAGCAGTCCCTCCTCTGCCTATCTCATTGTTTATTGTACGTTCACTTGGTTGAACAACACTAGCTGTACTCCTGTCCTGGTGTCAAAAATAAAAGCAAACATGGAGCAGTCGATCAAAGAGCAGGAGCAAAAACCAGTACTAGTGCTGCTGCTACCGCCAGTCATAGTACTTCAGTATCTACTAAATTTGGTAAATTACAGTGGTCCAATTAAGCTTTATTTTGAAAACATTTTGTCTTTAGTATAAAATGTAGCAGTCATTTTGATACATGAAATCAATAACGAAAACCCACAAGTCAAAAGATTACTATAATATTTCATTAAAATAAATGCTTTACCTGGCTTTCACTAAATAATACTCCACCTCCATTTACCTGTGCTGGCATCGGGCCTCTGATCTAGTTCTTGAATAATGAAAACACTCTGTAGCATCATATAGTTTATATTACACTGCTGTCCTGTCTTCCACTGCAGTGCCACTATGATTCCTCGATGTGTTATATTATTTTTTAACTGCCATGTGTTTGTGCCGCTGCTCTGTTGCTTAGTTTAGTCAGTCAGCTCACTGCAGCCTTTGGTCAATATATGTGAAAACAATATTGTGAGCTGTGAGGTCAAAATTAACTGGAAATTATAATTAAAAAAAAAATCCAGATCAAAACTAAAACACTTGAGGATGATTTTGGCAAAACCAAAACCTTTGAGGTTGATTTTGGCAAAACCTAAACACGGGGTCTGCGCATATCTCTACTATTTTATATGTTAAGGTTAAAATTATTTAGTCTTGTTGATTAATTGGAATCTTCCAAGCATAATCAACATGTTCTTTGCTAAGCAAAGCAGTGACTCCCACTCACATATGTTCTACTGTGACACTAAAAGACAAATATCTCTTCATTGTATCCTTGGTAGCAAACGATAAAAAAGTCCAGGTACCTTAAGATTTTTGCAACTAATCAGTCACTTTTTTTTTTTTTCAATTTTTTGCTACCCTTCTTCTGATTTTGTTATTGCTACTAGATGGTACATATTCTAGAGATGTCCAGGTTTGAATTCCTGGAATACAAACACACCCAAAATTAGGGGTTATGAGTCAAACCTAGCCCCGGCTCAGGGGCGTATCTATAATGGGTGTGTGGGGTCCAGGGGGACCCACACCACACACCCTGCACCTATATTTTTAATACTTTTCTCTCGAGAGTCCCATCTCGGCGGTATCAGTGCTGTAATAATCACTTGGAAAATGGCCTCTGCAGACATTTTCCCGGTGTTTTGCGCATATGAAGTAGGGACATTGCTGGGAAACTGGCTGCCGTGCCATTTTCCAGGAGACCTGCACATGCGCAGTAGAGTCAGGGCATAGACTGCCCAGAGTCTACTGCTGCGGTGCTGCATCAGTGTGCTGCCAGCCGCCGGAGAGAGAGGAGGGGGTCCCTTCCTTGCGAATGGTGATCCTGCTTCTTCTGTTTCATGCACTAGAATACCTATTGCAGAAGCCATGGCCAAACAGTCAGACATCTTATAAAACCTCACATGCAACACCTTCTCACTTTAAGTCTACATGTGACCTTTAAAACAGGCAAATCAGTTCACCAAAGAAAAGTAAGGCTGAGGTACAAACTCTGTGTTCACTAACTGCACAATCCCTGAGGAGAGTCTAAGTGTGTCCATGAGTGCTATCTGAGAGTGTGACATTTCTGACACTACTCCTAGAGAAGGCTCCTTTAACCATTTTCACACCCTCTGCAAATGTAGGGATGAGCAGCAGTAAAAGTAAAGAAGGTGACTCAGAAATTGAGGAAGCTACAGTGGAAGTGCAACAGGATGAAGGGGATATTTGTGCATCTGACACTAATGAGGACGTTGATGATGAGGATGTTGTTTGTGTCAAAGTAAGTTGGCCACCAGTGGTAGCAGTTCTTGCCCATGATAAAAAGAAGGCAGTTGTCACATCTGGGCATAAGACCAAAAAAGCCACCCACCTCTTTCATGTGGATCTATTTTTACCCAAATCCTGACAACATTTGTCAAGCCATCTGTACCATTTGTAAAGCTAAATTAAGTAGGGACAATAACCATCTAGGAACCTCCTCCCTGTTACATTATTTGCAGAAAGTTCATCCAAATTATTTGTGAAAATCTCAAAAATCCTGTAAAATAATACCAAGCAGTCCAGCATCAGCTAGCAGCAGCAAGGATAGATCTCAGCACATGCAATCTCCACTGCTAACACCTTCGTCATCAATCTCCTCATAATAATCAGAGATAGTCCTCCTGCATCCAGTTTGTGAAGGCTAACTGACTCTTCCCCTATCCAGGATTCACCAGAAGTATCCTTGCGTGTTAAGGCTGCTGCTTCTGGGGGTGAATATTCATCCCAGAAGGGGACCAAGCACACTAGTAGTTTCAAACAACAATTGACTGTGAATCTATCCTTTGCAAGAGGAAATAAGTATAAAACTGCCATCAGTTCTCATTGGAACCATGACAGTTATACTAGCATTAGATCTGCATCCAATATCCACCATCAATGGATGTGGTTTTAGACAGTTAATTGAGGTCCTGTGTCCCCACTATCAAATTCCATCTCAATTCCATTTTACCAGAACAGCAATTCCTTGCCTGTTCAGGGATGATAGAAAAACTAGTTGTTCCCACTATCCACTTAACCACAGATATGTGGACAAGTGGTGTTGGTCAAATTAAAGATTACATGATTGTGACGGAATTGGTATGGGATGCTGGTGTCACATTTAAGCTAGGGAAGTCAGGGTCCCGGGATGGGGGAAGAACCGGAGGCGAGGGGCCTGGATACATGTCCTACTCATCCACAAGTGCCGAATGTTGTCAAGACCTGACCAAAGGCGCGGAGTCTAACTTGCTGGGAGGTGTTCACCAGTGACCCCTCCAATTGGGATTTGGGTTTAAGCTGCACCCAGCAAGCAGGTCACGGCCCTTTGGTCAGGTATCCAGCACAAGTGGGAAATGGAGAAACACAATCACAGGTGAGGCACAGGATGATGAGATGGAGGGTTAGTACTCGGGTGATGTACTGAGTACACCCACTGTGGATCCAAACGCAGAACTTGAACAGGAGAATGTTACTTGGGGTTAGCACTCGGATGATGTACTGAGTAGATGCAGAACTGGCACAGGAGAAAGACTCTTATAAGTAGTACTCAGATTGCGTATTGAGGGCCTGATTCCGCAAGCAATGAGAGAATACATAGTGCAAGTCGATGTTTGCGATCTGCGCATGCGTTTGCATTGCGCGTGCGCTAACATGTTGTCAAGTACAGTAAGGGTTGTCACGGTTGGTGTCTGAGAGTTACCTGACTCAGGTGTTGAGCTGGATTCAGCAGAGACCGGCTTGACTGGAACCATGGATGAGGTAAATAGCTCTATTTGCAAATGAATTGTATGGCAGTGAGAACTGCCTTTGATGATAAATGACAGGAACAGTAAACTTGTAACGTTGGAATGGAACCAGTAGAAAACTTGGAGGAACCGGACTGTGACCGGCAGGAAGGCTTGCTGAACTGGACGGGGTACCAATAGGTGGGCTTGCAGAATTGGACTGAGAACTAGTAGATAACTTGGAGGAACCAGACTGGGACCGGCAGGCAGGCTTGCTGAGCTGGATGGGATACCAGTAGATAGGCTTGCAGAATTAGACTGAGAACCAGTAGATGACTTGGGTGAACTGGACTGGGACCGGCAGGAAGGCTTGCTGAATTTGATTGTGAACAGGTAGGATTTCCGGATGTGCCAGGTATAGCTATTAGCAGGATTGCTGAATGAACTGGTCTGGGAACCACCAGGATTTCCGGATGTGCCAGGTATAGCTGTTAGCAGGATTGCTGAATTAACTGGTCTGGGAACCAGCAGGATTTCTGGATACACCACGTATAGCTGTTAGCAGGATTACTAGATGAACTGGTCTGGGAACCAGCAGGATTTCCAGATGTGTCAGGTATTGCTGCCAGCAGGAGCCTGGGATACACTTGTACACAGGGAGACAGAAATAGCACAATCTGTACACCACGGGAAGTAACGAGATGTTCAGGCCCAGAATGCTATCAGAGTAGGATGTAAATACCCTGGGTCTGGCAGGAATTGGTGTATACGGTCAGGTGGTCTGGTAGTAGCACTCTGAGTGGTGGAGGGCACAACATGCAGAGGGAGCAATCATCTCTGCAATACTGAGAGTCACAACTATACCTGCGATTTCATTTAAGACTAGCAGTGTTCACAGACAGAGGAGGGCCCAGGTGAATAATCACTGTGGAAAGGAGAGCACAGTCCAAATGCACACACAAAAATGTTGGAGCCAGTATGATTTAGAGCAGATCTCCCAGGCATATTACACACACAGATCCACGGAGCAGCTAGCATAGGTAAGTCTAAAGGCAACAGGTAAAAACTAGCCAGGGTTGTGACAAGGGGTGGTTGGCATATATTAATCTCAGTGGCACCGCACGCAGTCAGATGCCTCTCTGCATGCAGGAATCTCTCAAGTCCTGCAGCTCTGATGGCACTCAATGTTCCCAATGTTTACACTGTCAATCACGGCACATGTGGGCAGATTTTTGTTTTGCTGAGTGTCTGCTTCTTGTACTGCAGTCTCCGTGCATATGCATTGCTTAGCATATTGGTGCATGTGTCTGCTAGCATGCGTTCCTTGCTGAATCAGGCCCTGAGTACACATGCTGTGGACCCAGATGCAGCACTGGCACAGGACACTGACACTTCATAGTTAGTACTCAGGTGGCATATTGAGTACGCACACTGTGGACCCAGATGCAACACTGGCACAGGAGAATGACACTTTGGAGTTAGTATTCAGATGGTGTATTGAGTACGCATGTTGTGGACCCAGGTGCATCACTGGCACAGGAGAATGACACTTTGGAGTTAGTACTCAGATGGTGTATTGAGTACACATGCTGTGGACCCAGGTGCACCACTGGCACAGGAGAATGACACTTCGGAGTTAGTACTCAGATGGTGTATTGAGTATGCACGCTGTGGACCCAGACGCACCACTGGCACACACACGCTGAGAGTAGACACTAGGAATAGATCATGAGAAGAAAGGGGCATGGAACCTGGAACATTGTAACAGCAAGTAAACACTAGTAGTAACGACCTTGTACAGGCAACTTCCTGTTGTTCAGAGCCCGGTTATATACCCTAAGGTAGCACTCCACTCGAGGACACTGTCAACTGACAGCAACCAGTGCTACCATTGGGTGAAGGGCTAGCCAGGTGATGAAGACTGTCATGGCTGCACCCATGACAGTAACCACAGGAACCAAGTGCCGGAGTAACGCATGGATGTCCTAGCAGACCATAGGCATAATTCTCAGTGCTTCACTCGCTGCTGTACCTGGCATCTGACCGCTTGAGAAGTCAGAGGAAGCCGGTGCTAAGGTGAGTAATGGCCAATTCTAGACTGCAACCTGACATCCGGCACTTGAGATTCCAGTGGTCAAAATACCAACACCGGCATCCCGACATGGTTATGGATACCAACACCTGTTGGTAGGTATCTTAACCCTCCCCTCTTCCTACCCTAACCCTCCCTGGTGCCTGAACCTAATTTCCCCCCTAGTGCCTAAACCTAACCTCCCCCCCACCCTAACCCTCACCCTCCCGCCTAATGCCTACCCCTAACCCTCCCCCCAACCCCGCTACTTACTTTCAGGATGCTGGTGCTGGGATTCTGATAGTTGTCAGGATTCTGGCACCAGTATTCTAAGCGCTGGCATCCCCTGCATTGGGATACTGAACGTATCCCAATTGTGACAGCCCACTTTGTGTATCGCCTTCAGCAGCAGTATCTAACAGACATGCCAGTTCATTCTTTATATGCTTCAGCAAATGGAGGAACAGCAACAAGCCATCCAAGCATATACAACAAGCCATGACATAAGGAGATGAGGGGGAATGTACCTTTGTCCAGCACACTGGAGAATTCTCTCTGTTTTATGCAAGCTGTTGAAACCATTTGAAGTAGTAACTAATGAAGTGAGTTCAGACACTGCCAGCTTGAGTCAGGTAATACCCTTATAATAATACTATATATAATAAAACTAATGGAAAAACAGCTAGAGAAACTGAAAGGGGAGATCAAACAAAGTGATTCCACTGAGTATGTTGAACTTGTAGATCAACTTCTTTATTCGCTTCACCAGGACCAAAGGGTTGTCAAGATTTTGCAATTGGCTTACTACAATTTGGCAACCATGCTTGATCCTAGGTTTAAGTCATATGTAATGTCTTTCTTTCCAACTGACACAGATCTTTAGAGATGAAAAGAGCTCCTTGTCAGCAAGTTGTCAGCTGAAATGCTTCAATTTATCCTGCAATATCTAACTATAATGGGTGCAGGGTGTGCAGGACACCCCCGCACTGCACAACCTGCACCCATAGTATTACTTACCTCTCCAGAGTCCGACGTCGGCGCGGGGGTCCAGCGCTGTGAAAACGACTGGAAGATGGCCTCCACGCCCATTTTCCCATTGTTTGCGCATGCGCAGTACAGGGAAAATGGACCCTGCGGCCATTTTACCAGTGACCTGCGCATACTCTATAGACCCTGGATGCACTCTAGCTGCCGGACAGAGAGGAGGGGACCCGTGTCGGGGCTGCACACGGGCCCCCTCCTCTCTAGAAATACCCCTGTCTATAGTGTAATACGAATATCAGAATTGTTTGGCAGTAAAGTGTTACATGTACTTTCATTTTTGCTGTAATAAAATAATACTTCAACGTCTTTTACTAGCATAAGGTACTAAAGCTCACATTCGGGATGATTCTCATATCCAGGTGTGTTTAGAAACCTACGGGGGCTGCTTTTGTATTCTAAAATGGGAATCACAGTAGATACCCTCCATAGATACATAGATATGCAGTTCTTCATAGGTACATTCAGGTACTTAAATATTTGTGGGTACCCCCTCCCAGAAATGTGTGTCCTTGGGGTATTTTGCCACAAATATTCTCTGATAAATAGGCCCCATAATAAGACAATTTAAAAAGAAAATTGTTGAGTCTTGAAAGAGAAGACCTAGTAAATTTGTTTTTATCTTACCATTGACAAATGAAGTTAAAATAAATGGTTTTGAAATAAAAGGTTTTCCTAAATATATTATTTGCAATACAGCCTTTTGTTGTCCTATGACAAGCAAAAGTAATGGAATGAAGAGACTGAAGTATCCAGATGTTATAGCCCTAACTAAACTTAAAAGTGTTAAAGCTTATGAACATATGAAATGTGTCCAAATCTGTAAAGTGAAGAATTGGTGTTGGCTGGAGAAGCTGCTGAGGTTATGATGATGACAGGCCAGAGATTACAATATATGTGCTTTTATCAGCACTTCATCATAACTATTGTGGGATTTACAGACCTTTCCTTTATATAACACATGAAAAGCAAAAAATGTGTCATAGGTTGTTTTTAAATGTGTTAGCACAAGGGATATGAGCCTCAGAATCATTTTGTAACAACATTTTTATGCCAGGTTTTATTAAAAAAAAACATTAACAAATAATAAATACAGAATAATGAAACCATCTACTTAAAGCATGGTCAAATATAAAGTCACAGTAAAGTACAACACAAATTGCAGAAAAAGTTAATGCTAACTGTGATAGAAAGGTGTCAGAACATACAGACAAGTCAGAGTACCCATGCTGAATGCTGCCCACCAACGAAAGCACCTACAATGGGCATGTACACCTCTCAATTGGACCATGAAGCAATGGAAGAAGGTGGCCTGGTCTGATAAATCACATTTTCTTTTATATCATGTGGACAGCCAGTTGCGCATTCGTCATTTATCCTGGGGAAGAGATGGCACCAGGATGCACTATAGGAAGAAGGCAAGCCGGCAGAGGCAGTGTGATGCTCTGGGCAATGTTGTGCTGGGAATTTCTGGTTCCTGGAATTCATGTGGATGTTACTTTGACACATACCGCCTACCTAAACATGGTTACAGACCAAGAACACTCCTTAATGACAACTGTATTCCCTGATGGAAATGACCTATTTCAGCAGGATAATGCATACTGCAACACTGCAACAATTGTTCAGGAATGGTTTGAGGAACATAACAAAGAGTTCAAGATGTTAACGTGGCCTCCAAGTTCCCCAGATCCCAATCCAATCAAACATCTTTGGGATGTGTCGGAAAAACAAGTCCGATCTGTTGCTAACATCTTGGTGCCAAATAGCACAGGACACCTTCATAAGTATTGTGTAGTCCATGCTTCAATGGGTCAGAGCTGTTTTTGTGGCACAATGGGTACCTACACAATATTAGGCAAGTGGTTTTAATGTTATGGCTGATAGAAGTATATTGTTCAAAAACATTGCATAGAGATGTCCTAGACTTGGGACTTCCAATCATATACATGGTACATATGAATTTTCCAATAGTTATACACATACGGTATCTACAGATATTTATATATACTTAAATTCACATAACACATCACAGAGACTATCAAGTAAAATTATACAAAGGTGAATCTTAAATTGAGATGTTATAAATATATATTTTTGTTAAATAATACTCTTCTATACAATCTTACACATAATAAATAATAGTATAGCAGAGATACAATACATCATCACAATTCCTTTACTCTGAATTCTTTACCTGTTTTATATATGCTTATTAGTAACTTAGGGCCTGATTCAGACCCGCTCGCAAGCGCATCGATTGTCGGTCATTTCGCATGCGTGAGCCCAGGAGCGGGTGAGAAATCACTCACTCCGGGGGTCGCTACAAGACAGGGCGGCTGTCGATGACAGCTCGCCCCGTTTTGCAGGCGTGGAGGGTGGGTGGCTGCACAAACGTAGGCATTCCCGAAGGAACGCCTGCCGTTTGTGGACAGTATGCTAATGTTTATTATTATTATTATTATTATTATTATTATTATTATTATTATTATTAGGACTTAGGCTGTATTGAAAACCAGATTTAGGTGTCTTAATAAGTCTTGTGGTGTGCTACTTTACAGTCCTACAAAAGTATTTGGTATGTTGCTGTGTACCTCATAATTTGGCTTTACATAAACTGACCCATTAGATATTGCAGTAGACAGTGACCCTGCAGAGGCCTTTATACCATTTGATGAATTGTACAGTACAGATGAGGGAGACTGGTTAGGCAGACACTAATTGACAACTCATTTTCATGTAAGACTTGTTGACAGTACTTACAAGACTAGTTAATGTAAAGGGTGTAAAAGTGGAAGACGAAAGGAGTTGGTGGGAGAAAGAGTAGGGCAAGGAGAAAAGTGTTTTTGAAGGACACAAGGTAAAGGTGGGTGATGACTACCACAGGGGAAAGGTATGTGATTGGGGTAAATGGTAGCGGCAAGTCTGGGGACAGATATAGTAAAGGAGTATTGTGATACACTGGCAAATGAGGAAATAAAAGGGCAGGCACAAACAAAGATGGAACAGAGACACTGGGGACAATTGGAGATATACACATTGAGACCTTGGGAGACATGGAGATATTCAAGCTGGGGCCTTGGGGTGGACATGGAGACATATGCCAGGGTGACCGGGGGAGAGAAAACAGACAGCTAAACAGTAGTGAACTACAGGAAGCAGGGGCTGGAGCTGAAGCACTAAGGAAATAAGCACCCAGTGGAAGTTGAGCAGAGACCAGGGAGCGAAGCATATGAAAAAAAAAGTCCTATTACTGCTTTTATATAGCAATATGGCAAAATGAAGGATCTGAATGGGGGTGGTACCTTCGGCACTTCCATAATCGTGATAGCTTTGGGAAAAACATTTTTGCCCAATGCGTCAATGCGGGTGCATACCCTCACTCCCTACAGCACTCTCAGCTCTGAATCTGCCCAATTAGAGGCAACGGTCATCATGACACCCCTGCACCTACCAGCCTACCCCTGCATCCACATGTCCACCAGGCATCTAGACAAGCACTCTGTCCAGTGGAGTCTAGAGTTACCAATTGACAAAAAAAATTGTTTTTAACACATTCTGCTGGCGTCTGACTGGCAGGCCCACTATCCCTAGGTGCCCATCTGGAATGCCTTGTGGATGATCTGGCCCTGCACCAATTGTGGATGACCATTATAAGGACTAGATAGCCCTCCAATCCTGATTCACTCTCTTCTACTTGTTCTTGTAGCTATCATTATATTTTGTTGCTGCTGCAAAGTTAGGAGGTAATGAGAGATTTTAAGTAGTACTGTTTAGCAAGTAAGAGAACTGTCGAAGCTGGATAATTGGCTGAGACAAGATCAGTTTAAAATTGGATCGCAGCGACGCCATCTTGCGACTGGCCGCAAGACGCCATCTTGGAAATGAGATCGCAAGACGCAATTTTGTGAATGGCCGCCCAAGCGCCATTTTAGATAAACTCACACTTTAGTACATGTGGCGATATTACTATTAGCATCATGCGATTGCATCTTTCACCATTTCTCATACACACATTAATACGCACAATAGCGCTGTTAACTAGTCGCATATTAGCGAATGCATAAGATCCTGTATGAAAACGCTGAATATTAGCTTCATGCACACGCATCTGCCCCAAGTTAACTAGCATCTTTACATCAAACCCCACATACTCACACATTACATATTCACATACAAGGTTCCATAAGCTTTAAGGTATAAGATTCAAGTATGCACATTTATTATAATTGCTAGGAAATAGAGATTATTTTGTAACTAAGGTTTTATACGTGATAAGTAAGCCATGTTTGGTATTGTACTGATGCGTACTCTCTCAACAGTATTCCGGTAATATCGATGGAGAGTTCGCAACATGCATTCTCAACTTATGGACCACAGAGACTTCAAGCAACAAAATGTACATTATATGACCAACTGTTAGGATTTGCATGAGGCGGGAAACCAGAGACCACCAGTTGTTAGAGGCTGGACTGTGTCTGTTTGAACCAACCTGTTAAATGCCTTGTAACATATGCCCTCTCCTTTAGGACCAATGGTATTAGCAACAAACTTCTCTATTGTGTTGTTTATTTCTGGGGGGTATACATATGTGTGCTCTGTCCCTGGGTTCCTGGTCTTCGTGCTGAATGCTGATTGACGAGGGGTTTCTTGCTGATGTCTACATCTGGTCCAGAGCGCTGCGTATGTATAACTGTACTTGGGTCTGTATAATTCCTTTGCACCAAATTGTACTTATAACTAGCGTGTAACTGACTGTACTTTTACTTGAATAATACTTTGTGCTTTGGAACCACAGATTCTGGGTATGGAGTCTTTATTTACTGTATAACTGCGTACGCAAAATAGCGTCATCCTTAGAGGTTTATAGGCAGGATATCAGAAGGTATAGGCAGGAGTGTATAGGGGTTCAAAGGCAGTATCGTTAGTTTGGGGCTCGTATTGAAGTCACTTACCCACTCACACGGCACATACGGTTATCGATATCTCACCAAAGGGTGGAGTGGCTACATGCAGGGTTTACCTCCAACCGCTCCATGCTGAGAGATCGCTACCCGTTTTTGTGTGAGCCAGGGACGCTGACTAGAATCCATGTACAAGAGAGGAAAAAGTTTGTTTTCCTTTGTTGATAGAACCTAACATTTAAAGGGGTGCCGCAGTATTGAACACGCGGCTGAGTCACAGTTTTGCGCACAGTAAAGACGCACTTTTGTGTACGCAGCTAAAGGTTGTCATACGGTTGTGTGGTAGTCACATTATTGTGTATGCGACTGGTTGCACAATAGCGTATACGTACTTCCGGTTGTGCTGCCACATGTTTAAACAAAGCCATTGAGTTTTATCAATTGTTGCCAATAATTGGGTTAACGTGTAGTTTTCTGCACAGGAAAAGAGTGTGTGATTGTGAATATTTGTTTAGGGTGTAACACGGGACCTAAAGGTTAAGGGTATTTTATGACCCTTAAGTACTAGGCGCAGGAGTTGGCCTAGTAGCTCGGTAAATAGCTTACCGTTCTATACACATCAGCAGGTGTACATGTTGTCTTTGTTGTAGGGACCGGCTCTCAGTGTGATTGCAATGTTCAATAATTAGGTTGGGTTATTTGAGCATTGTTGTTGAGGAAACTTGTGATTGTGAGCTGGGAGATAAAAGGTGAGCGGGGGCATCTAGAAATTTCTTCCGTAGGTGGGCGGGGGCATCTAGAAATTTCTTCCGTAGGTGAGTGGGGGCATCTAGAAATTTCTTCCGTAGGTGAGCGGGGGCATCTAGAAATTTCTTCCGTAGGTGAGCGGGGGCATCTGGAAATTTCATCTGTAGGTAAGTGAAAGTATCTAGACTGTCTTTCACCAATTTAAATCTTTATTGAAAAACTTAGGGTTCTCCCAGGATGAGGGCCAAGCAAACGGTAGAGATGTTAAATGATTTGCTGCTGTTGGAAGCGCCACTTGGGTCGGCGCGGCATATTATGCATATTAGGTACGGTGCCAATGCAACCAGGTATTGTGATTTATGGTTTAATATGACAAGGAAGAGTGTTAAACCGTTTCCTAGAATTGGTAGTTTTGATAAAGATGTATTAAATAATGTCCGAGACCACATCAGTCTGATGCGCTCTCGAGGTAAAAAGGTAAAATACTATGAATGTTTAAAGTTGTGGCAGCATGAAGGGGATGCGTGGCTTAAAAATGCGCAAGCGACGCAAACTAGCGTTGTGAGCACATTGCCAGAGAATGCATCCGCGACGCTAAATTGCAATACGAGCGAGCCGCAAAATGGCGCACACGTGCAGCAAGGTAGCGTTGTAGAAGGTATTGCCAGCAGTTCACGCACACCACCTCCACCTTATGTGGATGGAGGTGCAAGTACAGTTATCAAAAATACCCATAAAAATGTAACAAGCAATTTGTACCCTCTCTTAGGCAACCATAAAGAAAATGTTCATGATGTGGATGATAAGCCTACCATAATGTCTGCCATTTCCCATGCTGTGCAGATGATAGATGATGCACCACACAATCACGAGTGGTGCCGTCGTCTCCATCAGTAACAGTAAGGGAAGTGCTAGCCCCCTCTGCACCCGCAGAGGAAGTTGTTAATATACGTAGCAGCAGCAGACTAAACCCCCAGCCAGGTAGCAAGGTCAAAGGTAGCAGCACTGCTGGTCTGCATCCCATTCGGACTATAACTGTTCCGAATAGAAATGCAGATGCGAACGGTGTAGTGCCCACAAGGGAAGTGGTAATGCATTGTCCTTGGACAAGAGCAGAACTAAATTCCATCATAAAAGATTTCCCCAATCCCAAAAAGGAACTAGCCAAATGTCAAAGATTTTTGAGGAATTTGGGTAGTTCTCATGAGCCAACTATTAAAGATTGGCGCGTGGCGTTAAGGGCCTGTCTACCACACAAAACCGACGTGACAAAATTTATCACGGATTGTGTATTGGATGGTGACGTTCCCTTAACAGACCAAGTAAACCAAGGTAACATTTCCCTCATTGTGACTCAATTGGGTATATATTTTCCAGTAGTAGTTAACTGGAACAAAATTTTCACCATAAGGCAAAAGGAGAGTGAATCTGCAGAAGATTATTGTGACCGGGCTCTGCAGACTATCACCCAGTACACTGGGTTAGAAGATATTAAAGATAGCACTCACCACAGGGGAATGATTGTCACCATACTCATGGATGGCCTTAAAGAAGACTTAAAGACCCAGGTTCAGACCTCACAGCCTAGCTGGAGGGGAGTCACAATAGATACCCTCATAGAATCTGCCATAGAACATGATAAAAACATCTCAAAGAAGAGAGAGACCCAGAGCAAAAAACTAATGGCTGTCAGTATCCAAGCTCTGGAAGGAATGACTGTAACATCACAGCCAGTAGACACACCTGCACCTATACACACACTTGCACCTGAACAGTTACACGTCCTCACCAATCCCACACCACAGCAAACACATCCTTACCCCACATATCATACACAACCACAGGTCCCATGCTACCCACAAACTTCATACCTCCCACCATACCCTTATCCTCCATATTCCTACCCGTACCCACCATCTTTCCCTCTTGCTCAACTCCCACAACAATCCTTTCATCCACCTCATTCAAAAAAATTTTTCAACTGTCACCAAGTGGGACACATAAGTAAGTACTGCAAATTGAAGAACACCACACATGAACACGGGTTTCCCATGGGTTCATACGCAACCCCACTATCTTCTCCCAGGCCTTATGTGACTGTTTACAATCTTTTCAACCTGCCAATGGATCTGTTCTAATGTAAAATGTGGACAATTTATTGTTGTATTTAGGTCATGTTTAAATGATATTAAACTGTTGTGCTTTATCTCTCACACACAGGACACAAGGTTGCTAAGGAGAAATGGCAGCCATGCCAAGCTAAGGTCAAATACTCGGAATACTATCCAACTCAGGGGCCCAGGCATTATTTAGAGCAGTAGCTATTAATAACAAGATTTAATTGCAGGAACCTGTATGCATATACTATATCCCTAGAATTATTCAAAGTGATAGGGGGACTCATTTTACAGGTGACGTTTCCCAGAACATGTGTAAGGTGATGGGTAATAAAACCAAGATCATTCCAGACTGTAATTTCTTTTATCTGTCCCCCCTTTGAGATACGAAGATGAATAAGAATAACAGAAATTGAAAGTGTTATTAACTAACATGTCTAATGCAAACCATCATGATGTCAAACCTGGGGAATTTGTTATGATCCAAATTTTTTTTAGCTCAGGTCGTTTGACTGATCGGTGGAAAGGTCCGTATCTGACGATTGTTGACAAAGTACCACATCCTCAAAGGGTGGCCGGGGAAGATACGTGGGTCCATTCCACTCACTATAGGGAGGTTAACCAACCGGTGGAGAAACAAGGCGGAGACGAGGCCGATAACATGGAGCTGTCAATTGCGAGCTTGTGCCGGAAGGATTAAAAAGGTGACGGTGAGATACCTGAGCTAAAGAAATGTGTAGATCAGTGCTTCCAGCAATGGAGTGGTCTGCTGTAGTCATCCTAGTTCTTTCTTCCAGAGTTTCTGTCGTGATGATCTGTTTGGGGATACCCAGTTTCCGTGATAGAGGACCGATAGAGGAGATGGGAGCTGATGGCAGCGCTGATGGAGTGGAGTCAGGAGGAGTGCTATGCTAATCAGGGGAGTGTCTGACCAATCTTAGTACTGTTATTGTTATTCCGGATACTCGGGGACAGTGTGAAAGTTTGTCGTCTGAAGATTCCTGTACTTGTGAGCTTTGTGAGTCCCTAGTTGATGAGAACTGTATCCAACGGTGCCAACCTAAATATAACCCCTACTGGGGTGGGTATCCTTTAGAGGATTATCATAGCATGGTAGGCAAAGTGTTAAATCAAACTGATTGCTGGGTGTGTTCACATGTGCCACAGGGACAGCATAATGTAGGGTTGGTGCCATTTCCACTGAATATCACGGAAATTTTAGAATTACAGAAAGGGAAGACATTGGATGGAAAATTCCTCTCATCCAAACCACCTCATTTCAAACTCTATCAATTCCAAGTAGATAGATCACTTTTGTGTTTAAACATAACCAACCCTAATAAACCTGGGAGTTGGGAAGTGACAGGGAATAATCAGACAATGACCTTCTCACAAAGCGCTGATAATAAGAGTCCATAAACCATGATCTGTTATGCTCAATTAAATCTAGTGGGAAACTTTTTAGGTACCGGTATACATTGAGTTCCACCAAAGAAATTATTGGTAAGGTGCCAGATGGTTATTGTGCTAAAATAATACAGCCAGAGACTTGCATGTACCAGATGGAAGACCCAGATTGTTTGCAAGGGAAATGTGCTTAATGATAATGATGCATACCATTCCTTATGTTCTCCCTGATAATGTATATTTTATATGTGGAAGAAAAGCATATAAGTGGCTCTCCCCGAGTTCCGAAGGTTTGTGTTACCTGGGAAGAGTAGTCCCAGAAGTTATGACCCTCACACATGTTGAAATGCTTGGTATACATAAAAACACACCATCACCATATCTTCACACGCAATATGAACACAGAGGCAAACGAAATATGATACCTGGTGACCTGCATAAAGCCACTCAGTTAATTAGTGAGACAACTGGCTTTCAAGTTTTAGTCGCATTGGATCCCACCAGGATCGCTCGGGGTACATTAAATTTTAGATATATTCAGGAACTTGCTAAATTAATAGATAATATCACCGAGATTTACGATGACACATTCAGGTATACAGGGAGAGAATTGCAAGCGTACAAGAAAGAACTGGTGCAACACAGGCTAGTGTTAAATTATTTAACTGCTGTTACTGGAGGGTATTGCTTAACGTTGGCCACCCAATTTGGAGTAAAATGTTGCACCTATATCACAAATGATACCAGCGACCCTAAGGAAGTGATAGACCGGAAGATGGATGAAATTCTGCAGCTAAAATCGGAATTTCATAAGAACCATAATGCTTCAGTGGCTGAAGTAGGGGAGAAGATAGAAGGATGGGTTTCATGGCTGAATCCAGTGAAATGGTTCTCAGGTCTAGGGGAATGGGTCCAGGAAGTGATCGCCAGCATCGGCAAATTCTTAATCCTTATACTGATTGTCATCATAATAATTGGCATATGTGTCCGGTGTGTTCCTATTGTGTTGAAGTGTGGAAAATGTAAAAATAGAGTAAAACGAAAGAACGAAATCATGATGATGGTCAGAATGAATACTGAGGTAAATACAGAACTGCATTACAACCCTGAACTAGGAAATACCATCATTTAATGTATTATATTTAGACCTGCATAGAATGTATTATTTAAATGTTATTTTTAAAACACCTCAGATAATGTAAAGTCTCAAATTCCCCTTCAAGACTGCCTTTATAGGACTGGTGTATCCCCACACCTTTCACATGATCTTCCAAGATCCGCGGTGTGCGTATAATAGTAGTTTTATGTCCCCACTCAGAGACACATTATTGATGGATTAAGAACCACCTTGTGCCATCCCATAATAACACAAAATAGTATATAAATGTAAGCCTAAATTATATTTTAAAATCAGATTGTGATAGCATGTTGTTCGCTATCAAAGGATGGACTGTCGAAGCTGGATAATTGGCTGAGACAAGATCAGTTTAAAATTGGATCACAGTGACGCCATCTTGCGACAGGCCGCAAGACGCCATCTTGGAAATGAGATCGCAAGATGCCGTTTTGTGAATGGCCGCCCAAGCACCATTTTAGATAAACTCACACTTTAGTACATGTGGCGATATTACTATTAGCATCATGCGATTGCATCTTTCACCATTTCTCATACACACATTAATATGCAATTGCACTGTTAACTAGTCGCATATTAGCGAATGCATAAGATCCTGTATGAAAACGCTGAATATTAGCTTCATGCACACGCATCTGCCCCAAGTTAACTAGCATCTTTACATCAAACCCCACATACTCACACATTACATATTCACATACAAGGTTCCATAAGCTTTAAGGTATAAGATTCAAGTTTGCAAATTTATTATAATTGCTAGGAAATAAAGATTATTTTGTAACTAAGGTTTTATACGTGATAAGTAAGCCATGTTTGGTATTGTACTGATGCGTACACTCTCAACAGTATTCCGGTAATATCGATGGAGAGATGAGTTGGAAGGACCACTTTGCAGGCTGTGGATGGAAAAACAGTGGGCGGAATGGCTTCCAATGTGAAGCCACAGACCTCCTTGAATTAATACCTCAGTAACTCGCATTAGCATAAATTAGTTAATCAGGTTTCCATGGCATCATGCAAAAATAGGCAATTTGCTTCCGACTTAAAAATCACCCCCAATAACAATTAAACAATAACACTTACTATGAAAAATAGATGGTGTACCCGCACACTAAATATGGTACAACTTTGTGTACAGTAAACTGATGGATGGTGTAGGTGTATTGGTAAATTCCTAATTATAATCAAGTCGATTTGACTATAGTTTAATGTGTTACAGATAACCGGGTATGACTAGAAATGTTAATCAGTTCAAATTATTGCAAAGTGGAATAAATAGACACTAACAACAGCCTCAGGAACTGTGAGGAAAATTCTGGGGCTTACCGCGCAAGGTAACTCCATAGCTCCGGGCACTTACCCTGGACCTATGGGGTAACACATGTTAGCTGCAGGCTTATGTGAACAGCTTACTACACATGGAAATTGGCCAGTAACTGAATTCAATTTAAACCCTGAGCTTTAGCTGCCCGGTAACTTCCATGGCTATTTGATCTGCCCTGATATCAGATTATAGTATATAACTGGGCCATGTTTTGTTTGATCAGTTAGGGCAGGTGCTATGCGTTCTTGCTCTCATAGTCAATGAAAGTCTATTTCCCCTGCAATGAATGATGAGTACTGCACTGCAGTGGGAATATTTTGCAATTAGTGTGGCAGGGAGGGTGTCCGTTAATTGATTAAAGCTTATACCACTTAATTCATGTAGTTCGGCAAATATAGAAAATTATCTTGCTCTTGCATTCTTTACATGACTCCTTGGCAGTTTGAGTCCATGATCCTGTCAGCAGGTATAGTTAGTACTAACTGAAGTCCAGAGACGGGATACTGACTGCACTCAGGGCTGTTTGCAGTAGCCATTCATTATTTGCAGCACAATGAGACATGGAGAAGATGATATGGTAGAAGGAGAGAGAGGAAGGGAAATGAGGCAATCACAAAGGACAGGATATGGGGCAGGAGGAGGCGATCAGGGAGGGAGAAGGGTAAATATTGATCTCCAATCCATTTACTAACATATAGAGCAAGGTGGCAGGTTGTTGCAGAGGGCTGGCCACCAAAAGCACAGCAAGTGTTTATAAAAGAACAGACAGCACCAGACAGCACCCCCTGCATTCCAGCGTCCTGCGCGCGGGCACATCTCACACCACCACAGTTACTGTTCTGTGTAATCTGTTTGATGATGAAAGGAAACTTGATACAGGGCCCCTTTAATCTAAGTAATACGTTCAATAAATAAATGTAATCAAAGGATGAAACACCTATCTGAAATAACAAATCAGCATGCATTTTAAATAAGTGATACACGATATAAATATCAGACTTGCCAATTAAACAGGAATTAGCAGGTGACGGCTGGGAAGGCAGCATGAGGCCAATCGCTTTATCACAATGCAAAACATATAACTCTTTTTATACTAGTAGTTAAAAATAAATCTGTTCCTCCCACCAAAGCAATGCAATGTGATCATTATTTAAAAAATGGAGAGAAGACAGAGGAGCTCATACAGAGTCGGTTGTGAGCGCTGAGCGCTCACAACCGTCTCGATGTTGCCCCAAAGCACATGCGCACAACGGAGCCGGCTCATTCGTGCGCATGCGTGAGACCCAGCTAACGGTGGGCGCTCCGTCGTTAGGGGTCTCATAGCAGACGGGGCGAGCTGTCGATGTTGAGTGACAGCTCCCCCCATTTGCTGGGACGCTTGCCGTCCGTTTGGGGACGGCCCCACTGACATCATTGCTAATGTCAAACAGAGCAGGAAGCTCCCTGGGGCTTACGAGTGCCCAGACCCTACCCTAGGATCTGGTCGTAAGCCCCGATGGTCGCGATGGTCTTGACTAGGGGTGTGCACCGGCCACTTTTCGTGTTTTGTGTTTTGGTTTTGGTTCTGGATCTTTCTTCGTGTTTTGGATCTGGATTGGTTTTGCCAAAACCACCCTTCCGTGTTTTGGGTTCTGGGTTTTGTGTTTTGGATCTGTATTTTTTTTTTAAAAAGAAGTAAAAACAGCTAAAATCACAGAATTTGTGTTTTTTTCTGCTCCTATGCTATTATTAACTTCAATAACCTTAATTTCCACTTATTTCCAGTCTATTCTGAACACCTCACAATAGTGTTTTTATGTCCAAAAGGTTGCAACGAGGTAGCTGGATGACTATGCTAAGAGATACGAATCGGTGGCACAAACACATGGCCCATCTAGGAGTGACACTGCAGTGGCAGACAGGATGGCAGTTTGAAAAATTAGGCCCCAAACAGTACATAATGCAAAGAAAAAAAAGAGGTGCAAGATGGAATTGTCCTTGGGCCCTCCCACCCACCCTTATGTTGTATAAACAGGAAATGCACACTTTAACAAACCAATCATTTCAGCGCCAGGGTCAGCCACACGACTGTGGCTGAAATGATTGGTTCGTTTGGGCCCCCACAAAACAAGCTGGCAATTAATCTGGCCCTGCACAAACTGGCTCTACGGAGGCAAGATGTCGTCCTCATCCTCCTCATTCACCGATTCCTCACCCTCTTCAGTGTTGTGTACATCCTCATCCTCACAGAGTATTAATTCGTCCCCGCTGGAATCCACCACCACAGGTCCCTCTGTACGTTCTGGAGGCTGGTCTCCCTGGAAGAGTTGATAATTCATTTTTATGAACATCATCTTCTCCACAATTTGTGGAAGCAACCTCCTACGCCTTTCGCTGACAAGGTTCCCGGGTGCACTAAACACTCTTTCGGAGTACACACTGGAGGGGGAGCAACTCAGGTAAAATAGAGCCAGTTTGTACAGGGGCCTCCAAATTGCCTCTTTTTCCTGCCAGTACAGGTACGGACTGTCTGACATGCCTACTTGGATGCTGTCACCGATGTAATCCTTTAACAGACAGACGCACGCTTGTCGCTGCTGCTTTGAGGATGCAGGTGCAGCTACAGCCCACACAATTCACAAAGACAGAAAAAAAAAAGAAGAATTTTTTTTTTTGTGGAGCGCACTTTGGGGGTTACACCACCCTTTAACAGACAGACGCACGCTTGTCGCTGCTGCTTTGAGGATGCAGGTGTGGCTACTGCGCATACATTTCACACACAAACACAGAAAAAAAGAAGATTTTTTTTTTTTTTTTGGAGTGCACTTTGAGGGTTACAGCACCCTTTAACGGACAAGCCAGCCGGTCCTTTACTTATGACACAGGCGCACGGTTGGCGCTGCTCCTTTGTTGATGCACGTGCAGCCACAGTGCACACAATTCACAAACACAGAAAATAATTCCTCCACCATTCCGTCAGTGGTGACAGTATCATATGCAGTGACAGTAGACATGACAGGATTTGTTGGCACGTCCTTCAGTCCGGACCAGATGTCCAAACCGGCCCTTGACTTATGACACAGGCGCACACTTGGTACTGCTGCTGTGTTGATGCACGTGCGGCTACTGCACATACATTTCGCACACAAACACAGAAAAAAAAGAATTGTTTATTTTTTGTGGAGTGCACTTTGGGGGTTACACCACCCTTTAACAGACAGACGTACGCTTGTCGTTGCTGCTTTGAACATGAAGGTGAGGCTACAGCCCACATATTTCACAAAGATAGAAAAAAAAAGAAGAGTTTTTTATTTTTTGAGGAGCACACTTTGAGGATTACACCACCCTTTTACAGACAGAAGCACGCTGCTGCTTTGAGGATGCAGGTGTGGCTACTGCGCATACATTTCACACAAAAACACAGAAAAAAAGATGATTATTTTATTTTGGTTGGAGCGCACTTTGGGGGTTACACCACCCTTTAACAGACAGACGCATGCCTGTCGCTGCTGCTTTGAGGATGCAGGTGCGGCTACAGCCCACACGTTTCACAAAGACAGAAACAAAAGAAGAATTTTTTATTTTGTTTGGAGTGCACTTTGGGGGTTACAGCACCCTTTAACAGACAAGCCAGCCGGCCTTTTACTTATGACACAGGCGCATGCAGTCGCTGAATGGCAAAAGTGGCCAGAAAGTTTTCGGGCCACCCAAAGCATCTCCTGCACGCCCCTGCCGCTTTTCAGAAAATTCTGCACCACCAAGTTTATTGTGTGAGCAAAACATGGGATGTGCTGGAATTTGCCCAGATGTAATGCCCACACAATATTGGTGGCGTTGTCAGATATCACAAATCCCCAGGAGAGTCTAAGTGGGGTAAGCCACTGGGTGATGATTTCCCTCAGTTTCTCTAAGAGGTTGTCGGTGGTGTGCCTCTTACTGAAACCGGTGATACACAGCGTAGCCTGCCTTGGAACAAGCTGGAGATTCTGAGATGCTGCTACTGGTGACGCTGCTGTTGTTGCTGCGTAAGGTGATACATTTACCCAGTGGGCTGTCACAGTCATATAGTCCTTAGTCTGCCCTGTTCCACTTGTCCACATGTCCATGGTTAAGTGGACATTGGGTACAACCGCATTTTTCAGGACACTGAGGACACTTTTTCTGACGTTTCTGTACTGTCTCGGTATCACCTGCCTAGTGAAGTGGAATCTAGACGGGATTTGGAACCGGGGACACACTACCTCCATCAGTTGTCTAAATCCCACTGCACTAATGGCGGATACCGGATGCACGTCTAACACCAACATAGCAGTCAAGGCCTCAGTTATACGTTTTGCTTCAGGATGACTGCTGTCGTACTTCATCCTCCTCGCTAAGGACTGTTGGAGGGTCAATTGTTTAGTAAAAGTAGTGGTGTTCCTACTTCCTCTCTGGGATGATGAACAACTCCCAGCAGCAGCAACAGCACTAGGAGCAAGTGGTTCTTGATATTTCACTATTTTATTTTTATCGGAGAAAGTTTGATCCTCCATATATGTTATATTGATATATACGTGCGGCTACTGCACACACAAACACAGAAAATAATTTTTTATTTTTGTTGGAGACTAGTGCACTTTGTGGGTTACACCACCCTTTAAGAATTGAGCCAGCTGGCCCTTTACTTATGGGACACAGGCGCATGCTTGGCGCTGCTCCATTGAGGATGCACGTGCAGCCACAGTGCACACAATTCACAAACACAGAAAATATTTTTTATTTGGTTTGGAGTGCACTTTGGGGGTTACAGCACCCTTTAACGGTCAAGCCAGCCGGGTCTTTATTTATGACACAGGCGCACGCTTGGCGCTACTTTGTTGATGCAGGTGCGGCTACTGCGCACACAATTCACAAACACAAAAATATATTTTTTTATTTTTTTTTTGGAGTGCACTTTGGGGGTTACAGCACCCTTTAACTGACAAGCCAGCCGGCCCTTTACTTATGGGACACAGGCGCACGCTTGGCGCTGCTCCTTTGTTGATGCATGTGCAGCCACAGTGCCCACAATTCACAAACACAGAAAAAAAAAAATTATTTGGTTTGGAGTGCACTTTAGGGGTTACAGCACCCTTTAATGGACAAGCCAGCCGGCCCTTTACTTATGGGACAGGCGCACGCTTGGCGCTGCTCCTTTGAGGATGCACGTGCAGTCACAGTGCACACAATTCACAAACACAGAAAATATTTTTTATTTTGTTTGGAGTGCACTTTGGGGGTTACAGCACCCTTTAACGGTCAAGCCAGCCGGGTCTTTATTTATGACACAGGCGCACGCTTGGAGCTACTTTGTTGATGCAGGTGCGGCTACTGCGCACACAATTCACAAACACAAAAATATATATATTATTTTTTTTTTGGAGTGCATTTTGGGGGTTACAGCACCCTTTATCTGACAAGCCAGCCAGCCCTTTACTTATGGGACACAGGCGCACGCTTGGCGCTGCTCCTTTGTTTATGCACGTGCAGCCACAGTGCCCACAATTCACGAACACAGGGAAAAAAAAATTATTTGGTTTGGAGTGCACTTTGGGGGTTACAGCACCCTTTAACGGTCAAGCCAGCCGGCCCTTTACTTATGACACAGGCGCACGCTTGGCGCTGCTACTTTGTTGATGCACGTGCAGCCACAGTGCACACAATTCATAAACACAGAAAATATTTTTTTATTTGCTTTGGAGTGCACTTTGGGGGTTACAGAACCCTTTAACGGTCAAGCCAGCCGGCCCTTTACTTATGACACAGGCGCACGCTTGGCGTTACTTTGTTGATGCACGTGCGGCTACTGTGCACACAATTCACAAACACAAAAATGTATTTTTTTTTATTTTTTTAGGAGTGCACTTTGGGGGTTACAGCACCTTTTAACGGACAAGCCAGCCGGCCCTTTACTTATGGGACACAGGCGCACGCTTGGCGCTGCTCCTTTGTTGATGCACGTGCAGCCACAGTGCACACAATTCACAAACACAGAAAATATTATTTTATTTGCTTTGGAGTGCACTTTGGGGGTTACAGCACCCTTTAACGGTCAAGCCAGATGGCCCTTTACTTATGACACAGTCGCACGCTTGGCGATACTTTGTTGATGCACGTGCGGCTACTGCGCACACAATTCACAAACACAGAAAAAATATTTATTTTTTTGCACTTGGGGGGAGCACCCCTAATGGACAGAGCACCCCCTGGACAACACTACAGCACCCCTTTAGGACTGGGACACTGCACAGGGCTTTGGAGTGGACACAGCCCCTATGGACAACTGACTGCACAATACAGTAAAGCCAGCCAGTCCCTATGGACTTTAGAGGAGTGGACACAGCCCCTATGGACAATAGCAGCACAGCACAACACAGCCAGCCCCTATGGAATTTGGAGGAGTGGACACAGCCCCTATGGACAACAGCAGCACAGCACAACACAGCCAGCCCCTATGGACTTTGGAGGAAATGGACACAGCCCCTATGGACAACAGCAGCACAGCGCAGCACAGCACAGCACAACACTACACTGCACTACACTACACTACACCACACAGCCCAGCCAGCCCTAACTCCCACCCTCCCTCTTCACAGTCCACAGCCGAGTGAGAAAATGGCGCCGACGCGGGTACCTTATATAGAATCCAAAACCCTCGAGACCCGGAAGGCGGGATGATAACGTTTTGCCTCGATTTCAGATCCAAGTCAGGTGGGAAAAGTCGAGCCTGACTCGGATCGGCCTCGGATCGGGGGGGCTCGGGGGGGTTCGGATTTCAGAAATCCGAACCCGCTCACCCCTAGTTTTGACCATCGTGACCATCACCCATGTCGGTTGTTAGAGCTGTGGGTGTTAACTCACAGCTTAACGATGGACAAGGAGGCGGCCGTTCAGGATGCAAGCGGCCGTCCTGATTCAGAGCGACCGCTTGCATCTAACGACCGCCTCTGAATGAGGCCCAGAATCCCTATATGAGTGCACTATTACTTATAATAAAAATAAAATATAACCTTTATTATATTTCTTAAATACACCCTTGGGTGAACAAACACAGAAAAATACAAACATACAATATTACATGTAACAGAAAATATTAAAATATGTGTGCTCAGTCCTATATATTTGTCACATATACACTTAATAGTGTCCCTTTGTGTACCTATTAAATTTATAATGCTCCTAAAAAAGAAAGCCCAAGCAAAACACATGTCTAGGTGTTCTCTGTGCCAGTCCTAAATGTTAATAATACCTGTTGTACCTATAATTTGAATGTTATGATAGAAATTGAAGCTCCACTGAATTGATAGTAATTCTAGCTGTAGCTTTTGCACGGCGCTGCAGAGCCAGTGCAAACAGTGCAACTTTTACTCTCAGAGCAGGAGATATACCAGGCTAGCTGAGAGGAGACATGTGGCCAGACTCAAAGCGCAGCTGTGTATATTAAGTGAGCCAGCTGAGAAAGATATGCGGCCACTGTAAGCAGCGCTGCCTTATGTGATAACTCGGCTGAATGAGAGAGATATAGTCAGCAGTGCCGCTTTATATTATACTATTACCCCCTGTGTATGAACCAAGCTATTAATTAGTGATGAATGGAAACAGGCACATGTAAATTAGAGGAATTACTGGCAGGCTGGATACTCTGTAATGCAGTGGCGTAAGTTCATCCCAGACGTCCCAGTGGCAAGTTATAATTTGGTGCCCCCCTGTCACAACTGCTGACACTGTAATGTAGCAATTTGCATGCAGACAGGCTATAGATAGACAAAAGCAGCAGCTGATGGTCTGACATGGAGCTCTGCACTAGTGTATGTTGACTCCTCAGGTGCTGGGAAGAGGTGCCATGTATTGGGTGGCTGTGACGGTACACTCCGGGTACATTGTTACAGCCCTAAGTGGGGTGAATATATTGTGGGCAATGGAGGAGGTGCCCCTTCAGAGCCGGAGCCCGGCAGCAGGCGCCTCCATTGTCTCCCATAGTTCTGCCCCTGTTGTAATGATCTGTTTGCTATCCACTATTAAACCAGACTCTTAATACTGATACAGTGTTGCTTTTCTGGAGCAACGTGGTGTTGTGGAAATACAACTACAAACAGAAATGGTTCATAATATAACACACTAGTAAGGGGATTCATTTGGTTGATATATTAGATCTGTAAGCACACAGGATTATAACTGGATCTTCTCAATTGAGACTTACACACGTGGGTTAAACAGTATGCAGTCGGGAAGCCAGCAGACCTAATTCCGACAGCTGGCTTCCCGACTGCTTTATCCCGGCAAGGGTTAAATGACAGGCGTCTAAATCTAGACGCCTGTCATTTTACCGACGCCAGGAGACCGGCACCCGGCATCCCGATCGAAGGGATGCCAGGCGCCGGGCGCGGGGGGGGGGGTTAGGTTTAGGGCTGCCGGAGGGAACTTAGGGTTAGGCACCCCCCCAGGAGGTTATGGTTAGGCTAGGGGGAGGGAGAGTTAGGGTTAGGCACCCCTGGGGGGGACTTAGGGTTAGGCACCCCCCCGGGGGACTTAGGTTTAGGCAGCGTGGAAGGGGGGGTTAGGTTTAGGCACTTAGAGCGGGGATTAGGGTTAGGTACTGGGGGGGAGGTCAGGGTTAGGTACCTCAAAAGGAGGGTTAGGGTTAGGGGAGGGAATTAGGTTAGTTAGTACTTACCTTTAGACGATCGGGATTTCCACTGCTGCCGGCCTGCTGGTGTCGGGATTCCAATTGGCGGACATGCGTCCGGCGGTATATTATACCGCTTCTGGGTTAAACTAATTGCTGATACTCTCTATTAAGCAGCCAATAATTTGAGAACATCTCAAACTGTCATTGAATTTAGGAGCATTATAAATTTAATAGGTACACAAAGGAACACTATTAAGTGTATATGTGACAAATATATAGGACTGAGCACACATATTTTAATATGTTCTGTTATATGTAATATGTAGTATGTTTTGTATTTTGCTGTGTTTGATCACCCAAGGGTGTATTTTAAGAAATATAATAAAGGTACTATTTTATTTTTATTATAAGTAATAGTGCACCCATATAGGTATTCTGTCCTTCTCTCCTTTTTTGAACTAATGTATAATGTCCTTGAGTAGCACCCCTTACCTGATCATTAATTTATAATAGCAAAAGGAATTTAAGGGTTATCTGAGAATTTATGATGTTTTGAATATCAGTCCTTGGTGCGACCTTTCTTCCACTCCCCCTTACCCTTATGTGTGTATGCAATGTGATCATTCATGATGGACTAAAGTTTTGAGATGACCCTGTGAAAATAGAAGACAAATTTAATTTTGTGGAATGCTTGTTAATGCCAAACCCCAAACAGTTCTTGTTTTCCAGGTCTCCTCACAGAATCACAAGTAAAATAATTTTCTCCTCATGTGGATTTTTTATAAAATGAGTCAGTGAGTAATGACACTTGTGCACCTGCTGAGTCCTGAGCACTGAGTTTGAGAATCCCTGATATAACATATCTATTGGTTGCACTCACCAGCTACTTCCGCCTGAGCAGTGCAACATATTATGGAGGTATTGTTTTATGATGGGGCTTTGAAATAAACAAAACAAATGATTACAAATATAATGTCATTATGTGTACACTGTATACTTGCCAACTCTTCCTGATTGTCAGGGAGACTCTCTGAAATAGTAGCAATCTCCCTGACTCCCTGAACAGTCTAACAATCTCCCTGATTGCACCTTACCCCCATTATGAATCTGTCATAAAAAAGATACAGTCAGGTCCATAAATATTGGGACATTGACATAATTTTCTGATTTTTGCCTCTATTCACCACCACAATGGCTTTGAAATGAAACAAACAAGATGTGCTTTAACTGCAGACTTTCAGATTTAATTTGAGGGTAATTACATCCAAATCGGGTGAACGGTGTAGGAATTACAACAGTTTCAATATGTGCCTCCCACTTTTTAAGGGGCCAAAAGTAATGGGACTATCAACTCAAAAGCTATTTCATGGACAGGTGTGGGCTATTCCCTCGTTATTTCATTATCAATTAAGCAGGCAAAAGGTCTGGAGTTGATTCTAGGTGTGACATTTGCATTTGGAATCAGTTGCTGTCAACTCTCAATATGAGATCCAAAGAGCTGTCACTATCAGTGAAGCAAGCCATCATTAGGCTGAAAAATCAAAACAAACCCATCAGAGAGATAGCAAAAACATTAGGTGTGGCCAAATCAATTGTTTGGAACATTCTTAAAAAGAAAGAACGAACCGGAGAGCTCAGCAACACCAAAAGACCCGGAAGACCACGGAAAACAACTGTGGTGGATGACAGAAGAATTATTTCCCTGGTGAAGAAAAACCCCTTCACAACAGTTGGCCAAATCAAGAACACTCTCCAGGAGGTAGATGTATATGTGTCAAAGTCAACAATCAAGAGAAGACTTCACAAGAGTGAATATAGAGGGTTCACCACAAGATGCAAACCATTGGTGAGCCACAAAAACAGGAAGACCAGATTAGAGTTTGCCAAACAACATCTAAAAAAACCATTACAGTTCTGGAACAACATCCTATTGACAGATGAGACAAAGATCAACTTGTACCAGAGTGAAGGGAACAGAAGAGAAGGAAAGGAACTGCTTATGATCCAAAACATACCACCTCATCAGTGAAGCATGGTGGTGGTAGTGTCATGGTGTGGGCATGTATGGCTGCCAATGGAACTGGTTCCCTTGTATTTATTGATGATGTGACTGCTGACAAAAGCAGCAGAATCAATTCTGAAGTGTTTCGGGCAATATTATATGCTTATATTCAGTCAAATGCTTCAGAACTCATTGGACAGCGCTTCACAGTGCAGATGGACAATGACCCGAAGCATACTGCAAAAGCAACCAAAGAGTTTTTTAAGGCTAAAAAGTGGAATGTTATGCAATGGCCAAGTTAATCCCCTGACCTGAATCCGATTGAGCATGCATTTCACTTGAGGAAGACAAAACTGAAGGGAAAATGCCCCAAGAACAAGCAGGAACTGAAGACATTTGCAGTAGAGGCCTGGTAGAGCATCACCAGGGATGAAATCCAGCGTCTGGTGATGTCTATGCGTTCCAGACTTCAGGCTGTAATTGCCTGCAAAGGATTTGCAACAAAGTATTAAAAAGTGAAAGTTAGATTTAGGATTGTTAAGTTTGTCCCATTACTTTTGGCCCCTTAAAAAGTGGGAGGCACATATAGAAACCATTGTAATTCCTACACCGTTCACCTGATTAGGATGTAATTACCATCAAATTAAATCTGAAAGTCTGCAGTTAAAGCACATCTTGTTTGTTTCATTTCAAAGCCATTGTGGTGGTGAATAGAGGACAAAATATGAAAATTCTGTCAATGTCCCAATATTTATGGACCTGACTGTATATACATTCAAATGGGATAATTAGTATAATTTCCCTCTATTTGTTATATAAGACACAATGATCCCTATGACTACATGCATTTTCTGAAAAGTATCAGTATGTTTTCATCAACAAATAGATTTTACTGTCTGCTTTTGGGTTCGTTTACATTTGTATGTAAATTTGTCTCAAACCAATTGAGAGTGTCCTTGGCTGTGTGTTTGGGATCATTGTTTTGCTGAAATGTCCACCCTCGTTTCATCTTCAGCATCCTGGTAGATGACAGCAGATTTTTATCAAGAATGTCTCGGTACATTTTTCCATTCATCCTTCCTTCAAACACATGAAGTATGCTAGTACCGTATGCTGAAAAACAGCCCCCATGATGTTCCCACCTCCAAACTTCACTGTTGGTATGGTGTTTTTGGGGTGATCTGCAGTGCCATTTCTCTTCCAAACATGATGTGTATTATGGCATCTAAAGAGTTCAATTTGGTCTCATCTAACCAATCTATATTCTCCCAGTATTTCACAGGCTTGTCCAAATGTTGTGCAGCAAACGTTAAACAAGCTTCAACATGCTTTTTAGTCAGCAGTGGAGTCTTGCGTGGTGAGCGTGCATACAGACAATGGCGTTTGAGTGCAATACTTATTGTTTTCTTTGAAACAATTGTACCTGCTAATTCCAGGTCTTTCTGAAGCTCTCCACAAGTGGTCCTTGGCTCTTGGACAACTCTTCTGATAATTCTTTTCACTCCTCTGTCAGAAATCTTGCGAGGAGCACCTGGTCATGGCCGGTTTATGGTGAAATTATGTTCTTTCCACTTCCGGATTATGGCCTCAACAGTGCTCACTGGAACATTCAGAAATTTAGAAATCCTTCTGTAACCAATGCCATCAATATGTTTTGCAACAATAAGGTTGCAATGGTCTTGAGAGTGCTATTTGCTTTTACCCACCATAAGATGTTTCTTGTGTGACACCTTGGTAATGAGACACCTTTTTATAGGCCATCAGTTGGCACTGAATCAGTTTATATTAAATTGCACTAACAAGGGGCAGGATTGCTTTCTAATGATAGATTTCAGATGGTGTCTTGACTGTCCATGTCTTTTTGCACCTCCCTTTATTCATTTGTTCATACTTTTTCCCTGTGTCATTACTCATTAATACACATAACTTAATTTATGGACATCTATGGTTTGATTTCTTTGCATGTGTGGATTGCATGGTTGTTGCTGACATTTGGTGGCAATTTCATTACAATAGCCTAATTACAAATTTATTTACTGAGAAAAATGTTGTTCAATACTTATTTTACCCGCTGTATATATAGGCAAGTATGGTACACTGTTTGCAAATGGGTTGGATACAGGATCCCGGCGGTCCGGATGCCGAAGGTCAGAATACTGACAGCGGCATCCTGAGAGTCAGAATACCGACGCATGCAGATAAGTACCCTATCCCTCCCCTCCCGCAGCCTAACCCTAACCCTCCTGCCTGCAGCATAACCCTTACCCTTCCCCTAGTGCCTAACCCTAATACTTACCGCTGGGATGTCAGCAGTTGGGATTCTGGAGCTGGGATTCTGACTGCTGTAAGGCTTCTGGCACCGGTATTTTGACATCTAGACCGCCGCGATGCCAACTGCATCCCTTTGTAAACTGCCCGTTTTTTATACATTTATTAGTTAGGTCAGATAATGTGTGGCCTCTTTACAACAAAACATTATTTAAATATATTTGTCAGCACACATTTTTAATGAAAATAAAAATATACTATACACAAACTGACCACCCTAAGGATGTTGAGGAGGTGCATCAGAATTACTACTGTAGTTCTGGGGGCAGGATCTGTCACAGCTATACTTCCTATGCAATATATTCCAATGTAAAGCTAGGTACACACTATGCGATTTTTTATCAAACCGCTAATTAGGACGATTTTTCTGCAAAATTACAGTCCCGATATCTGTGCTACACACTATACATTTAAAATGAAATGCCTGGCAAATTTCACAGTGAATTTGCGTACGCGCACAAGGATAATGAGGTAATCAGGAAAAAGTATAGGAAATATGGGCAGATTGAGAATGCACACACACAGCTCGATACCGGGAAACTGCCAGATCAGAATGATCAAAGGAATGCCTTTGTGGATATTTTCTAACCATTTTATCAGTGAAACACTGCAACGATCATTCATACACACTATACAATAAATGAGGCCGATCACCCAATTATTGGCAAATTGGACCAATAATTGTATAGTGTGTAGCTAGCTTAAGAAGGGGACCACCACTTGATGCTGCTTTTCTCTCCCTTGCCAGCTTATCTTTTACATGACTTTTAATGGCAGAAAAGCATTTTCTACATCTAAAGTAGTTACAAGGCAGAAAATGAAACAGAACACAATACAACAAGAAGACAACAGTGATTATGACAAGACAACTCCAAAATTGTGTCAAAGATATCTGTTGTGATGCCCCATTCTCGATCGCGAAAGCAGCCCCCATAGAAACATATGGGAGCTGCTTTCTTGCAGAAATGTATAATAGGAAAAAAGGAGCGCTTGTAAAATTATTTAAAATGTAACTTATGTGTAGCGCGATTCCTGTAAAAAAAAAGGTGATTAATATGTTTATAAGCTCTTTTAAGCACAGTTAAAATCTTTTAAGGTGCGTTGCTTGTGGGTTCCAAGATTGCCAGTAGCAAAGTGTTGACCGGGTGGCTGCAGGAAGAACTAACTAGCTAGCCCTGTTACTGCCAACCTTCCGTATGTGGTCTTCTCTGCGACTTCTTGCAGAAATGTACCAAGCTACGGATCACTAATGTTGAATTTGTCAATAAACCTTTTACTACATTCCTGCCTATAAACCTCTAAGATTCACCTGCCTAGAACCTCTAAGACAAAACCTGCCTATACCTTCTGAAACCACAAGATGTCGCTAATTAGCGCTGTGTTTGATTATACCATTAATGGAATACTGAGACAGTTGAATAGTGGTCCAAAGCGCTAAAGATTATTATTCAGGTAAAAGTACAGATGTTACAACGCTATGATCTAATAATGAGCGCAAATAAATTGTACAAACATTAGGTCATAAGGTACAGTTAAAATACATGAAATGGTTATTAAAGATCAACATACAATGAGCAATATGAGACAGAGAGACAGAGAGAGAGAGAGAAAGAGAGAGAAAAAGAGACACATCAAAATACAATGAGAGAGATATCAATGTCTGCTGGGAGCACATGTTCAAGATGGCTGGTGATGGTGTGTGTTTGTGAGTGTTTGTGTTTGTGTGTGAGGGGGGGGGGTTGGAATGCTTCCTGCCCTATTGTCCAAACCGCATGGTCTACAAACAAACTCCATTATGAAGCTACCTCATTGAAATCTCCCATAATGCCATAGTTAATTAAATATGCAAGCCGGATATCATATGCCAACACATCAGGCAAACACTGCACCATTTAATATTCCAACATGTACAACACAAGCTGATTCCAATATACCACAATACCATCCTACAACAGACCTCATCCAGTACCCACTAGACCGTGGGGAGGGGGAAGGGCTGAAGCACATGCTCTTCCTTTGTTTGCAAGCCTCATGATCCCTAGGCAAACTCCAATTTGAAAACTCACATTAAGTTGTAACTCTGTAAATCATACATCCATAAATTATCACAATTATAATAAAGACAATATACCTATCTGACCCATACAACACCATAACTGGGTAGAATTATAATTTCCTTTGTTCACCCCACATGGAAGTAGCCATCTCTAATAAACTGCAGACAATATACCTATCTGACCCACACGGCAATTACTTATGACCATTCAAAGCTGTTATTAATTCAACTTCCATAATATATAACTGATACCACCCTATGATTACATTCATGAGTACACAACACATACCAAGCCTATCTCTCCCAAGCAGAGATATTGTTCAAGCACATGGCAAGGCCCTAACACAGAACACATGGGAAGGCCCTAACACAGAACACATGGGATCTCAATCAACCAGCATCAATCATTTACAAATATTACAAAAACTCCATAATCAATCCCTTTCCTGCATGCTGATAACAGACTATTGTACCCTACAGTGTAGATGAAAAGTACAGATTAGATAACATATCATCCACTGTATGCTAACACAGACTCATGAATATCCTTAGAAAACTACAAACCACACACCATGCTAAGCTAATAACAGATTAACACCAAACATAGCTACAGACACCCAAATAGGCTAAATATTGCACAATTTATACTTAGCTATAACCCAGAGGAACTGAGACCCATTTTTCCGTTGTCTTGTGAGAGAGTGAACCTCTCTCTTCCCAGAATCTGCAAGTGTCTCTGCTGGCTGTGTGTTCTCAGGATGTGCATGCTATGTTCCCGCCCCCTTTTACCTGTGAGGTCATCAGAAAGGGAGTATCCTTTTGGTTACCTGAACTACTGTTCCCAGTTAGCTAGCTCTATTGATTAGACTGGAATAACCAGTCCTTTGGACAAAAATGTAAACAAGCCTACACCATGTTATTGTCTTTTGGTAAAGGTTAGAAATCTGTTACAGGGCATTTATTGGACAATTCCAAATGGATATAAAAGGTCTCCAACCTCCTTTTGTATCCCCCACATGCAAATCTAAGCTGCTATGGCAAACAATCATTTCAAATAGTTATTCTCTCTAACATTCATATTTCATAGCCGCATGTTCTGATCTTTATATTGATGTCACCGGAACGCTGTGGAAACAGAGTAGATCAGTACGGCTCCACACACAGTCCAATTGTCATTTACTAAGCCATAGTTACAGAAAACATTAATTTCTTTATATACTGACATTGCGTTTAAACCAAGTAATAATTATCCTTTTTGCGTTACGGGACCATTGCTTTTAAATGTATGTATGCGGGGAAAACAGCACTGAATTGCGTCTGAGGGTCGGTGGGGCACTCAGCGAGCAGCACTAAGCTGGAAGGGCATCTATGTGTGTGTGTGGCCATGCCAGTATGATTTTGGGAAGGATCAATAACTGTGTTCTGTTTAACATTGTGTGTATGAGTTGCAGGGAATTTTGCTACTTTTCAAATATAAGTCTGTGTGTGATATTATACACATAAGTCCATGCATGATGGGCCACATGTACACACACATATATATACATATATATATATATATATATATATATATATATATATATATACATATACACACACACAAGCACACATGTATTTTTCTGATGTTTTTAAACTGCAATTGCAAAATGTGTTTATACAGTGAATTTAATCCTCATACAGGAAGGAGGCTTCCAGCTGTGCTGTCAGAGCCTCCCTGTTTATTCTGCCTGTTTTGGGTTGAAGATGGGCTTTGTATAGGGTTCCAAATGCTAATAAGTTAGTGTTTGTGTTAAAAACTGTCTGCCTGTGTTTGAGGAAGGCTGACTATGTACCTTTTTTTTACAAAATAGTGCTGTGAGATTTTATTTCTAAGATGGAGTCTTGACGCCCTTTACAAGATAGCATTGCGCAGATTCCAATTGCAAACAGATTCTGTCTTCGCCAATTATCTGGTTTTGACACTAATGCAATCATTCTGTTTGCACATTGCAGGGACGGGATCCTATCGAAGACTCTGGGCCAAATGTAAAAGCTTTCCAGTTTTAGTAAAAATCCAACTCGCACATTCTCGCATTCTTTGAATGTGCAAGTTGGTGCCAGTACTCGCAAATGTAATAGCCTGCAAACTTTTCAGCTCGAGGCTACTACACTATGCGAATCTGTGCGAGTATTTCCCTATGTAACTTACACCTTTTAATGCGAATAGCATTAAAAGGTGCGAGTTATACAGAAGCTATCACAGATCAGTGAGATCCGTGAAGGCTTCTGTCTGTGTTTTAAAAAAAAACACGTGCATCCACTCCCCAGAAGCATAACCAGCCCCACACTCTGTACAGCCTCTGCTGGTTTTTAAAATACAGGGGCCAAAATTCATAGGGGGCCCCTGTGTTTTAGGTACCAGCACAGGGCTTTTCTGATCTGGTCCTGGTTGTGGAAAAACTGGGGACAAAATCAGTAGTGGTCCCCTGTAATTTCCATAACCAGCACTGGCCTCTTTCTAGCAGAGTAATGCCACAGCCAGGTAAAACCTATCCCAGCACTTACATCCCGACATGGGACTAAAGATAGGCGCCAAAATCCTGATGCCTATCATTAGGCCCACTACAGAATCCCGACACCTGGCACACTGAACGAAGGTATGCTGGGAGTCTTAGCGTCTAGCAGCAGGGGGAGGAGGGTTAGGTTTAGGGACCCCCGGGAGGATTTAGGGTTAGGCACCCCTGGGAGGGTTAGGGTCAGGGTAGGGGAATGGGAGGTTAGGCTTAAGCACCACAGGGGACATTAGAGTTAGGCACCCCCTCGGGAGTGTTAGGTTTAAGGTGCGGGGAGGAGGGGTTAGGTTTAGGCACTAATGTGGGGAGGTTAAGGTTAGGCACTAGGGGGGAGGTTAGGGGGGGAAGAGGGGAGGGTTAGGGTACTTACCTCAAGCTGTCAGGATTTCGACCCACCAGGCTAGCGCTGTCGGTATTTGATCCATTACATACCGATTCCATTAAATATACCAGATGCAATTTCTGTCTCTTTATTGAATTTCAAGAAAAAGCAGCAGAAAATCACTTCTTTTTATCATGAAATAAAGCCTGCTGTCTGGTACCCGGACCTGGGCTTTCTAGAGGGGCCAGGCGTCACCCCCCCCCTCCCCCCGCCTCACAGCAGCTCAGCACACAGCTTGTGCTGGGCTGCAGGGCGAGACTGCTCCTAGCTGCTGCAGCAGCCGGAGCAGTCTCCTATGGCTGTGGGAGGAGCGCCGGGCTACGTGGCATCGCAAAAGTGATTTTTTTGTTTAATTCTTTTGTAAAGGGGGCGTGGCCACACCTCCCGTAATTATGCCACGCCCCCTCCTTTTACCTGGACCCGGCCAGGCTCTCTACAGCCTTGCATCTGATATGTCTAGAAACCTGGCTCGCGCATTTTCAATGGATAACATAGCTAACCCACTGAGTCGTTCTTCGAATGTATATTTTTTATTACACATATAAACTAGTTAATTATAATTACAATAGTTAAATGCATATTTTTCTGTGGAATCAGATGAAGGGATAGGTAATTCATGAGTGAATATAGCATTAGTAGTATGAGGGTTTTTTTAATATAAATTATTATGCATGTAGTTCTAATTTGAAACTTGTCCGAACAAACCTTTATGACCAAAAGTGTGGTCTAGAATAGATAATGACCTGAAGCTGAGCATTGAGTGTGAAGCTGCAGGTCCTGTCAGGTCACTGTGCTCCTGTTAGAGCTGGGACAAGCAGAACATGGCCGCCACACAACAGGCCGGTAACAAAGCTGAAAACTCCTGTCCTAAAAGGGATGATGACAGGAGGAGTTTTCAATGAAGGAGGAGCCTTGGGGTCATGAGATCATGGGTCATCCAATCAGGCTGCATGTTTGACAGTGTTCAGCCTAACCTAGGGATGGCCATCGGTGGTGTTACCATCGATGGCAAAATAGCAAATAGCCATCGCTGGTTACAAACTATTCTATGGATGACCATCGATAGTTTCACCAACCGATGGTCATCCCTGTTTTTTGACTGACTAGCCTGTGGGCCAATCAGAACCTGGGGATGGGGATTCGTGGGTGCTATGCTCAGTGTGCTGGCACTTTGTAAAAAAACCATTCTGTTATGCTTAGACATCGATGGAGGGAAACCATGTGGTTGTCCCCCATCGATGGCAAAAGCATTCAACATTGGCCATAAACCATCGATCATTATGAATCATTGATGATCGATGGCCATCCCTAGCCTGACTCTCAATTCAATCACTACTGTTCAGGAGAAAGGGAGGAACGACTCAAAGGAGCAGTAAACTTTTTAGTGATTTCATATAGTTATGTGATAAAGTAAATATAACCCTGTCATTCTAACCCAGGCCAGTTGGTATCAGGTCCCTGCTCACTGTAGTGGTAGTCAGACAGTATGTAAACTATAATACCTATTAATACTGTATATACATATAAGCAAGACAACAACTATATTGTTTATTAATTACATTTGAATCTGTGTTTATAATATATGAACCCCTTGGATGTAAAAAAAAAAAAAATTATTATTTTAGTTAAGTCTGGTCATTGTTACAGTGGTTATATTGCTATAGCTGGTGGCTGGCAGTGCTTGTTTTCCTCACTAATGCAACAGCCTTTCTAACTACTCTTTTTTACAATGTACAGTTGTAGAGTCAGGCTGTCACACACAGTGTAAAAAACAGTAATAGTAGTATTAATATACATGTTGTGTGTTGTCATCTGCATTATTAAAAGTTCTGGCAGTCCGTAGAGGAGGGGACAAAGTGAGTGGCAGGTTTAGTTAGGCGGGGGGCGGAGCTAAACAGCGGCTTATTGGAGCCTGCTGGAGGCGGGGGGCGAAGCCAAAAACAGGCCGGCCAAAGCTTCAGAATGAGTGACATACAGGCTGTTGGAGGCAGTGGGCCAACTAGCCGGAGCCTGGAGAAAGAGTGACAGACTGTGGGTGGTGGGTGCATAATGCATACACACGATTTTAACAATTTATTTTTCCGATCTGTTGAAAATAGGCAAATCGTTAAAAAAAATTGTGTGTGCACCTTCAACCACATTGGCAGCTCAGCTGGAGGTAAAGGGTCTAAACCAATTATGTCATAAAGGTTTAAAGCTTGGATTATTCCTGATCCTCTTGACTGATTGAAGAGCCATTCATTCTGCACAAAACGAGCAGTTTGTGTCTATGGGACTGATTCAGAGGCGCATGAAATCCACACAATGCAGATGTTCACGTAGATGTGTGATAATTTCAACTGCGCATGCACAAGAAATTCTGAAACCTCCTACGGTGCATGCGTTACATATAGTGTATGCACAAAGGTGCTGCTGCATTCTCTACAGTAAGTGTAAAAAATGGGGGGGGGGGTAAGTGATGGGCATTCCTGGGTGGTGACTGGGAGCTGGCCTGAAGTGAACGCAAACAAAAGTCTGTCTCATGGGCGTGTTATGGGAGTGTCGCCGGCGTGTCAATGGAAGCAGCTGCATTCCCAGATACATAGCTGCAGCTACAGGGACCAGTCTAACAGAGAAGCTGCACCGGCCATAGGACTGCTGCAAGTGTCAATAGTGGGTAATACTGGGTTTGGGATGCGCTTCGGGGTGGTGGTGGTGTTGTGGGATATAGGGGGTTGGATGATGGAGGGGGGGAAGGTGTGAGGACAAAAAAAGGGAGGGAGGGGGGGAGAGAGAGAGGGTGGGAGTCCAGGTGTGGATGGTACTGCACCGTACAGTAGGGGTACCTGATCCTACTATTGGATAGATATGGTAAGATTGGAGGGTACGTGCGCTCCTTGGTTGTGTGTGTGTATTGGTGGGGAGAGGGAGGAGGGAAATAAACAGGGGGAGGTTGGGGGGAGCAGATGGCTGTGTGTTGTGGTGGATGTGTTGTTGTAGAACAGAAATACTGGAGGCTGGGTGGGTGGTAGAAGAAACAAATATGTTTATTTGTATCTGTGTGTGCACATAGAGGGTGGTAGTTGCTCAGTAGGAGGCACAGTGCTCCTGGAGGATAAATGTCTCTTAGATGGTTCCTAGCAGCACACACTGCCCAGTTGTTGGTGATATTGGGTGACAGGGCGTATCCACAGTGTGGGGAGTAGGGTCAACCCTTTCAGGGGGCTCCTTGACATGCGGTCCTGACTACTGCATGCTTCCCTGCTGGACCTATGGTCGACAGACTTCTGAACTGGGATGCCCTGTTGGAGGTGGTCAGGGGTGCTCCCACTTTGCGGCGTCCCGCACTGGTGAGGAGAATGGGTGCTGACCTACCGGTAGGTGCCCAGGGCCATTGCCCAGGTCCGTTGGTGTGGGATCAGTTCTTCTCAAAGTCCAGTATGATGCCGTGGTGGGGGACGTGCACTGTTTCAGTGGCTCTGGGGACCCAGACGCCTACCCATCTTGAACCCACCTGCATCTACCTCCGCCCCAATCCGGGCACTTGAATGGCAGCAGCGGCGTTTAACCAGATGCTGGTCCCCACTCACACCAGCCTCTGCCAAACGACAGTGCTGCACGCGCTCATCACACCACAGCACACAGCACAGGTTTCACCTGCACTGCATCCACGGACGTGAGCCACTGAAACAGTGCACGTCCCCCACCACGGCATCATACTGGACTTTGAGAAGAACTGATCCCACACCAACAGACTTGGGCACCTACCGGTAGGTCAGCACCCATTCGCCTCACCAGTGCGGGACGCTGCAAAGTGGGAGCACCCCTGATCACCTCCAACAGGGCATCCCAGTTCAGAAGTCTGTCGACCATAGGTCCAGCAGGGAAGCATGCAGTAGTCAGGACCGCATGTCAAGGAGCCCCCTGAAAGGGTTGACCCTACTCCCCACACTGTGGATACGCCCTGTCACCCCAAATCACCAACAACTGGGCGGTGTGTGCTGCCATGAACCATCTAAGAGACATTTATCCTCCAGGAGCACTGTGACTCCTACTGAGCAACTACCACCCTCTATGTGCACACACAGATACAAATAAACATATTTGTTTCTTCCACCACCCATCCAGCCTCCGGTATTTCTGTTCTACAACAACACATCCACCACAACACACAGCCATCTGCTCCCCCCAACCTCCCCCCGTTTTTTTCCCTCCTCCCTCTCCCCACCAACACACACACACAACTAAGAAGCGCACGTACCCTCCAATCTTACCATAAGTGTCAATAGTGCACTGATGGCGGTGTGTGGAGAATTACCGGTGGTGTTACAGCATGCAGAGACACTGAAAGTGGCATCTCAGTATTTGCATATTTAGGCACATGCACCTACAGGGGAAACTAGTATTTGCATATTATCGCAGCCATGACTCCGACAATGGACATAAGAGTGGAGGCAGCAGCGTTCACCCCTGAATCAGGCCCTATGACCCCCATCTGAGAAAATGCTGCAGTGCCTTTACGCAAGAAGTATCTTTGATATTTTATGCTGTATCAATGTGTTGTACATCTGGACTGACGTCTGCAGCAAAGCAGAGTGGCCTGACATTTATTCCAAAAGCTTTTTCCTTTCTTCTTTTGTGACCATATCCTTTGATCTGTGCAATAGATTGAAGCATTATATAATCCAATGAAACAAGGCATAGTGTGATTAGTGTGTTCCCTGAGAGAAAAGGTCAAACAAAAAATATATATATTTTATCTTTACCCTGTAACATCCTGAAATGTAAAACCGCTGTATGCAGACTAATGAGGGTCACTCAAGTGACTATGTACTACCTCCTATTTCTTACAGAAAGTCTTCAAAAAAGTGGTTATAAAGGAATTTTTAAAAGGGATAACATTTGTGTTGATCTATTAGTGTATTCATGATGTTATACAAAAAATGCACATGAAAGAATAGATGAAGTTAGGATCTCTGTAAAAGTTAGGCTGTACAATTAGAAAGAGAGATAAAGAGGGGTTCTCTCAAACTTTTTGTTTATTTAAGGCCAAATTTTTGCTTTTCATGGAGAGGGCCAGATGCATGGTGCACAGAATGGTGAAAAACAAAACAGCAGTGTGCTACATCGAGACCGTGGGACTTCAGTTGGACAGCACTGCCTTAGAGCATGGGTTAGGTACAAAGAGGCTATATAAAACCATTTATTTCCTGAGATTTGGACCTTTGACTCCCTTAAGGGGAGCAGCCTTGGGGGCTGATTGTGGCCTTTATAGTCGTGGCCAAGGGACTAATGGTGTGAAGCAGCCTTTGGACTGATGACACACAGGTGAGGTATGCAGCAAGAACGTGGGGCTGCTACCAGTGCCGCCGGGATGACACTGGCGACGGTGTGTGAGGTTGCGCACCTGGAGCGCAGAGCTGCTACGAGTGCCGCTGGGATGACACTGGCCACCAGATGGTGACAGACACTTCTGGGATAGGAAGCGCTCCGTGCTGCCCAGATGGTGAAAGCAGCATATGTGGATGGGATGCAGGTGGAGCCGCCTGGATGGAGTAAATGGCACACACGAAACACAGCTAGACTGACTCAGGAACTCGACTGACATGCAGGAGACAGGAACCGGAAGTATGAAAAAACTTCTATCACCGGCATGGAGTGATGGACTGGCTGGAATTTTACAGGAACAAGGCCCAAACAGAGCAAGTCTCCCTTAATGATAGACCAGTGTGCAGCTGTGCACAGACAGGAGAATAAAATTAATTAGCATGCACCTGACACTGCACACAGACAGGCAGTAATTAATGCAGTGCTTTAGGCTGGAAGCTGCAGATCCTGACAACTACAAAACAAAAATCAAAGCTTTCTGCGTAATGTCCACAGATAGAGATAGAAAAGAGACTGATGAGGCTAAGGAAAGGATAGAATACAGGGGCCAATTTAGGGGCCAGGTCACCCTAGGCACAACAGTAGTGGTCACCCCCCGAAAAATGTATTATATTCATTGCTTGGTTATAATCCATTTGGCAATTGGCAGTTTAATATTTTATAATAATAAAACAAGCCATGACTTAAGACATTTTGTTTTATTTTTAATTATATATGGATATTTACTAATTAATACAGCTTGCAGGGTCAGTCTGTACAAATCCTACTTGTCCACACCCCACTCTTCATGGCATTTGGTACTGTATAATAGAGATATTATGTAATTACTGGTAAATTTAAGACTGACAGTAAAAAAAAGTATATAAGTGCTGCTCTCCTGTAAGTGTCACCCCTAGACAAGTGCCTCACATTCCTAATGGGAAATTCACCACTGATGGCATAGCATAATCTCTGGGAATAGAAAGTCTACAGAGCTTCATATGGTAAAACTTTTATTATTCTAGTGCTCATCTGAGCTACCAAAAGACGATGTATGTGATGCCAAAGAAAAGGTGGTGCTTAATTTATGCACTACTTTCCTATGATTAGAATCAAATCTGACGGGTGAAAAACAGATTCTCAAAGCTCGAAGCATTCGCTTTGCGCTATGGCGAGAGATTGCTATGGGAACCTTTATACAGATAGATCGCTTACATGACATTACATCACTGGCATACGTAAGTGAAGAATAGTCTACAGGTCAAGATAACTGGACAAAAATAAGCAACATTTATTGTAGACATAATGAGTTCTATAATATCTAGGGGACATATGTAAGATAGAAAGCTTTGAGACTCAGTTTAAACGTTAAAGTTTGTGTATTAATTAGTTAATTAGTTCATTCTCTTCTTGTAGAACATTTAAGAATGATCTATTGTACAGCATTTACTTTTTACTATTTTCCATAGTGATGAATAACTATTCTTTGGACCCCTTGCAGGATTTTATTGTTTCATGTCTTTACTGCAGTGGTTCTCAAACTTGGTCGTCAGGACCCCACACAGTTCACTTTTTGCAGGTCACCCAGCAGGTGCACAGGTGTGTTCATTAGTCACTGACACGTTTTAAAAGGTCCACAGGTGCAGCTAATTGTTTCACTAGTAATTATGTGAGGAGACCTGCAAAACATGCACTGTTTGGGGTCCTGAGGACCAAGTTTGAGAACCTGTGCTCTACTGTACTCATTGTTATGGAATACTCTGACTTTGTTGGAAAATTCATATTAACCTTTTGATTTAGAAACTGAATCCACAGTACCAGCAATAAATGCAATCAAATTTTTTAGCATCTCTTGATCACACATACACATCATACATCCTTTTGGTGAATTTGGGGCTCCATTCCATGAACTGCTTCTTGTTATGCTGAAAAAATAGATGTACAGGTGTCAAATACAGAACTTGTTATTTTTCCACCTAAATTTAAATCTTCTAGCAAAGTTCCACTTGGATGTAATACAAAAAACCCTAGATTCATCATCTGGACTACTTTAATCTATTTATATATGTGTACATACAGTATAATGCTTCTCCAGAATATATTCAAAATCTGCCACTTTCTCTCCAAATTTACAAATAGAGCTTTGATACATTCCTTTTTTGCTACAAACTGTTCGGTAGTTTCCTATCATCAAATTTAATAAAACTCATTCTCAACTTCAAAGCACTACCCATAGCTGTCATTATTATTATATTTTGTCTAATTTCTTCACATGACCAAGAATGGTCAGCCACAGCCAACTCATGACATGAAGCTTTCATCTTGGCTACTCCAAACTTCTGGAACTTTTTGCCTCTATTCTTGAACTTTATCTAATCTAACTTCAAAGCCAAGTTGAAGTTAGTTGCACTATGTCAACCTCTGCATATGCCTGTGTTAGCTGTAACTATATACACAACATAAATGATTGCACTTTTGAATGTGTATTCCAACTCCAGGAAATGTTACCATGCCTTTTATTTCTGTATATGTTTTTGTTTATAGAACACTAAACAGACCCTGGTTAACCGGGTGCACGCTTAATTCTGATTATGATGCAATTGTACTGCTTGTTGGTATAAGTGCAACTTCCTTTATTCCACAAAATAAATAAGATCACCAGATCTTGGCTCACTGTGTGCCAGGTACTCCTTGAGACCAAGACAGAGTAAAGAATTTAGTGAAGTATTATTATGGACGTAGAATTTATATATTTTTTCTTTATTTGTCGCAAAGAAAATTCATACTTATGGGGGCATTATTATATTAATACAAAATGTAGAATATAGACTCTTGGACAGGACCCTCTTCCCACTTTTTCTTCCCTTGCACAATGTCTAGCACTAGTGCTCCTTGTCCTTTGTCTCCTTCTCCTTTCAGCAATAGTGACACTGCCTGCTTGCCCACACGATTGCTACAGGAGACTTCCCCTGTGACTTACCACTACCTTCTGACTCTAGCTACAGCCACTTGCCCTATCCTTCCCCTGTACTTGTCACTTCTAGTTTATGGTTTACTGCAATGATCTCTACTTTGTAGTCCTGTAATGTTTTACTATTTTGCATTGTATTTCTTATATTGTTTTTTATGTTTACCTCTTGCATACAACTTGTGGAACCTAAAAAAATATAATAATAACACTGGGGAACAGTCAATCTGTTGCCAGGGAATTAAGAGTCGATTTTGATTAATTTTTTGCTCCTGATCATGAATATGCCATGCTTATTTTTCAATTGGCTCTAATTTTTGAGATATGCCTATGTCTTTAATGTTTATGAAAAATGTAATTAAACAATGTTAAAAATAGTTAAAAAGATTTTTTTTATTCTGATTAAATTTGATTTGTAATATGTTATAAAAAGTCACAGGATTATTACATACATAAGTGTTAGGAAACTATGAGAAACGTTTTTTGTAGGATTTTCTTTTGGATTTTTGTTGCGGGCAGTCCCTCTGCAGACTCCAACGGTAATCACCCATCATGTGACGATCCTACCTTCCTTGATATTTTTCTTCCGTTACCTGACTATCCTGGTGGAACTGTTCACCCTGTTCTTCGCTTAAATTTCCTAGATTGGACGGGAAGTGATCTAAATGGCTGTACAAAAAATTTACTTTAATACTCATGTTGGCACCTACTTTCTCAAAACATTTTAGCATGTTGTGGACTAATTCATGATAGCTGTCTGCCTTGTGATTGCCTAAAAAATGTTGAATGACAGACACATAACTTAGCCATGCTTCAGATTTGGTTTCAGTCATAGATGTGGTAAAATTTGGATCCTTCACCAGTTTCCGTATCTGTGGGCTGTCAAAAATTCCTGCCTTTAATTTTTCAATACTAAGAGATGGAAATGTTAGACAAATATACGTGAAACAATTGCCTGACTTGTCCAATGCTTTTACAAATTGTTTCATTAAACCCAGTTTGATATGGAGAGGCGGCAGTATGAATTTTTTCCTGTCAATTAAGGGCTTATGAATGATGTTGGCTTCTCCTACAGTTATAACTTCTCTTAGAGGCCATATGGTTTGCTGCCAGTGCTTTTGTTTTGCACGACTATCCCATAAGCATATGTGACAAGGATATTTAGTATATCCACTTTGCTGCCCAAGAAGAAAGTTTACCATTTTTAAATCGACACAAACAGACCACTGATGCTGAGACTAAGCAATTTTTTCTAAGACTAACTTGATATTTTCATACTGTTCTTTAAGTTTTGTTGAATGACCGATAGGAATCAACACAAATTTATTCCCATTGTGCAGTAATATGCATTTTAAGCTCCTTTTAGACTAGTAAGGTACTTCAAATGGAGAAAATAATTGAATTTTATAATATTTAATTAATTTGAAAACTGAAGCCAATTCAGCTATAGCGAAGATCTAATGCAAACATAGGACTTGTGAGTACTCTCAAACCGATCTTAAATCCTTGGCAAGAAAAAAAAATATTATTTTGTTACCCAGTGTAAAAATAATAATAATAATAATAATCAAGTACACAATGGTGCACATGTTGATGTGTGGTACCCAGCATAAGGTGATCATACAGATGGTGTGGAGCTGGTGTTCTCTCTGATCTACCTTCTGGCTTTTTTGTTAGGTGGCAACTACCAACTCAGATCATGTCCCAGCAGAGAGGTTAGGGTTCTTACCCCAGACACATTAAATGCACAACTGGGCTACATGCACAAGAATAGAATATTTAATTTATCTGACCCCAGATGAGAACTGCAATGGATGCAATATGGTTGTAATAAATGAAAGGAGATTTACATGTACATTAAGTTCACAATAAATTAAATTCAGTCTCACAATTACTGGTAGCTTTGTCACTCGTGAAAAATCAAGCAAAATAGTTATGGTTTCTTCTATACTACCAAAAAAAGTTAGTAAGGAACCTATAAACATATTAAATAATCACAAAATATTACTATTAAACTACAGAATGGTTATTAAGATAAATTCTATAAATTTACACAAATACTTGACTGTCACATAAATCCAACATAATATGCATTCTGCTAGCATGATTTGTGCCTTTAAGTAATGAAGGGTCCTTTAACCAATATACTAATGTCCTGAACACTATGAAATCTGATGAAGACTCTGTGAAATGATGTGAATGCTGGTAATCTGGGTCACATCTTAAGGCGGGTATCCACTTGCCGATTAAAATGAGCGATTGAACGATAACGATATCGTTATCGTACAAACGCTCATTGATCGTGCACAAAACGGGCATGGAAATGTCAGAAATCACCAGCGATGCGCGCTCCCACTGGTCGTTTCTGACATCAATCATCACCTGAACATGCTGGTCAATCTGCCGATAACAACAGATTGACCATGTTCAGGGATGAGGGAGGGTGCCAGCACTGAATGACATATCGTTCAGTGTAGGCATTACAGGGGAAGAGGAACGATTACAATTTTGTAATCACTGTCGTTCCACTATCTGCTAGTGGATACGCACCATTAGCCTTTGTGTGCATGTTGGGAACCTTAAAATGTATACACAAGTAGCTGTCAGATAGCAACATTGCAGCACTAATGTATTGTATATGAACATATAACAAACGTCTGCTACACAACAATCGATGCTTATGGACACATAAACTATTTTATTTCACCAATGTAGTATACTGAGTCAGGATGCTACTTACCCTCCAAATCTACAGCTCTCACTTCAGTGGAACTCTGGGGGTCATTCAGACCCGGTCGTTAGCGCCGATGCGCTCGGACCGGGACGATGGCCCCCCACAGAGCATGCGCACAACGGCGCCGGCGCCGTCGTGCACATGCGTGAGACCCGCTACGTCCGACAGCGCCGGTTGTAGCGGGTCTCGATCCAAAGGGGGCAAGCTGTCGATGTTGATTGACAGTTCGCCCCGTTTGGAAGGCGGGTCAGAGGGGGTGGCAGCCCAAATGGGGGCGTTCCCATGGGAATGCCTACCGATTGGGGGTGGCCCCACTGACATCACTAGTGATGTCAGTGGAGAGCTTCCGGCTCAGACAGAGCCGAAAGCTCTCCGGGGCTTACGACAAGGGAGACCCTAGGGTAAGCCCCAATGGTCGCGATGGTCTTTACCATCGCGACCATCACCTTAGGCGGTCGTAAGGCTGTGGGTGTTAACCCACAGCCTTACCACCGCAAAGGAGGACGTCTTGAAAATTCAAGACGTCCTCCCCTCATTCAGACCGACCGCACACTCTGTGCGACCGGCTCTGAATGAGGTCCTCTCTGTGTAGAACCACAAGTCTCAGCCAGTCTGAGACTTTTCCTCTCTGCTGCTGATCTCTTTATCTCCTCCACTCTGCTCAGTGGCATCTCCCACCACTTCTCCTATCACAGCACCAACTGTCCCCCCTCCAACTGCTCTAATGTTTTTTTTTTTAAATCAACTTTGTTTAAATGGCGCTGTTCTCTTTTCCAAAATGGCCTCATTTGAGAGGGATCTCACTACCATGAAATGGCTGTCATCAGGATCACCTGTAAAGTAATAGGTTGTGACAATGGCATAGTATCTGTGAGTGGGACAGGTATTTAACTAATACACTGTACCGCACAACTTCAGGGTAATACACATGCTGGTACAAGAGCACACACTATATTTTGAAAGCTATTATCCTGGTAACCACCAGTAAGGGTTAACAATAAAGAAGCCAAGGGCATGGCCAAGAAGTTTAAACATAAAATTAAAGGGTTACATATAGGACAGTGGAAAATACACAAATTGTCTCAAGTTTCTATAGATCGAGAAATATGTATTTTTTCCTTTTCTTTGTTTTTATTAATAATTTTACTGGATTTATTGAGTTAGGTTCATTTGTGAACACATTACTACAGTAATTTGTGATCTATTGAATTAGATTAGATTAGATTAGAGTCAGATAATTAGAATAATACAAAGTGAAAGCTATGGTTATTCTGGCTTTTTTAGTTACATCTATAAACAAGTAATCGCAATAAAGGATGCCTGGACTCTTTATCCAAATAATGTGATGAAATCACTGTAATAGATTAAAAAACACGTTAAGATTTATAGAATCATCTCAAATTACAGACCATCGCCTATTAATCACAACAGAACAATACCTGCTTAGAGACAACGAGCATCAGTTATACAGTGTATTGTATTTGCTCGCTAATACTGGGAAATAAGTTTCAGGAAGCCAGACAAAGCTAGTATCTAGAGAACTCTTCTAATTAAGGGATCTGGGCCCTCATTCAGAGCCGTACGCTCTGAGCAGAGCGCACGCTCTGAATGAGGGCCGGGCTCCATTTTCATGGAGCGTCCTCCTGGACGCTCGTATAGCTGTGGGTCACCACCCACAGGCTATACGAGCGTGCTATGTGATGGCCGCGATGGTCGAGACCATCGCGACCATCGAAATTGCGAGCCGGAGCCTGCAGTTGAGGTTTTCAATCGCAAGCTCCGGAGTGATTTTGGCTCTATCAGAGCCAAAATCACTCCCACTGACATCACTAGTGGGCATGCTTTGGTGGGCGTGCTGTCAATCAACATTGACAGCACGCCCCCTTTGATCGGACACAACGAGCGAAGGACTTTCCTTCGCTCGTCGCGTCTGGCGCATGCACACGACGGAGCTCCCTCCGTCGTGCGCATGCTCAGTGCATAACATCGACCCACTTGCGAGCGGACAGCCGCTCGCGAGTGGGTCTGAATCAGGCCCCTGGTCCTCATTCTATATAAACAGTGTTTACTACACCTTTCAAGTGTCTCTCTCAATTCACATAAGAAAACCAGTTAATTGTTATTACAGCTTCTATACATTATTGAACTTATCGCAACCTGTACATGTATTTAAATAGATTTATTTGCCGATATCATTAAGGTGAACTGTTTATGACCTATTGAAGTACTGTATTATGTTTGGTTTTAAACTACTGCTGAATAAATGTATTCTTTTTTCTGTAATTTGAATGTGCAATATACACATATATCTTATAACTATGTTTATTAAAATTGATCTAATTTTTTTAATGTCTCACTCTGATTCAAGACTGAAAGAGATACTCCGACCTTAGCAGTTAGCACTGTTCCATGTTTGTTTTTTCCTCCAAGAGATTGCTCATATGATGTGGCCACCAGTACACTGATGAGTCTGCCTGATGTAACAGATCACAAGCGCATTACATGTTTTGCTAAAGTGATTATTTAGATAAATCTGTCACTGTAAATTAATTCTTTTGGTGTTTGATTCACTGTGGGATGGTCGTACCTTTACCCATACCCCTGTGATTTACTATATTTGCGCACGTATGAACTACAAGCATTTTGTTGTACTATTATGTGAAAATTGGAAGATTGGTGATTGAAGTATACGAGTTCTAAAATTATGAATGTATTTTAATTGCCATTTGTTTTATTATAGTGTTATATTAATTTGGATTAATTAATAAATTCAGTGAGTTTAAGCACCTTGCCCAGTGTTATTTTCTGCCATAGAGTGTCATATTAGAAATATAGGGAGATGTACTAAGCTCTTAAAAGTGATAAACTGGAGAGTGATGAACGACCAGCCACTCAGCTCCCTACTGTCATGTTACAGGCTGTGTTTGAAAAATGACAGTTGGGAGCTGATTGGCTGGTGGTTTATCACTCTCCAGTTTATCACTTTTCAGAGCTTAGTACATCTGGCCCTGTACAGAGTGGGTTACGTGCTTTTATTGAGAGTGTACGGTTGTTGATGCTCTTTATTTATTTAAAAAAAAATGTTTTGTGCCTCTTTAGAAAAGTTGAAGGTTGCATGTGAGACTCCCAGACTTTAGCAAGTTGTCTACTACTGATTTAGCAGGATGCAGACATTAGGTTAACAATAATAATGTTGACATTCATAAAGTCGACACCATAATGTCTACAGTTATGTTGACATTGTTAAAAGGTTAACAGGGAACATGCAAACATGTTCACAATGTCGAAATGAGAAATACCGACATTCTCACAATGTCAAAATTAGGGTTCGGCTGCGGGACAGGAGGGTTTGGGATAAGCACTAGGGGGAAACTTAGGTTAGGATATGGGGATAGGCTAGGGTAAGGTGTTAGAGGGAGGGGTAGGGATTAGGGTTAGTGGTAGGGCCAGCGCACTCACTGGAAAGCAAGTAAAACCTTAATAACAATATATATTGCAGATACATAACTCGGGAGAAGTTCTGGGACCTTGTTCCATAATGTCCCAACATACTGACTACATCAGTTGTGCTGCACACATTAATTATATGCATAATTGTATCAATATTTTCTCTACACATTAACTGTACTAACCTTTACGTAATAAATTCATTATGCTGATCCTCCCCTCCCCATACTGATTCTGTCAGCACCCCACCTCACATAGCATAAAGCAACTGAGTGAACTGTAATTAGCATACAGTACAAGTTGTGGCAGTGTCCACTAAAATAGACTAATGCATTATCTGGTATCATTACATTGTGATGTACATTTTTCTTACGCCAAAATATTCTGAAATCCATATTGGGGTTTTGCATACTTGACTACCTTTTAATGTTGTCCACTTCGAAGGGAGGTCCACATGGAAGACGAGGCATATGGAGGGTTAGTGTGAAGATTAGGGTTAGAAAAAAAAAAAAATATGGAGGCCATTTGTGTGTCAACCATTCCCGCATCAACATTTTGATCCCATCGACCATTTGTACAGTGCAGTTATTTGTGGAATTACCCCAAGGGGTAGGGACATGGTAATACAATTCACAAGGAAACACATCATCATTTGTGGACAAGAAACAAAGTAGCAGTAAAGGAGGATATTAACATGGCCGGCGGTTCCAATCCCGACAGCGGCATCCTGGCAGAGGAGGAAATCTTGATCGTCCTCAGGTACATATAAACTAACCTAATTCCCCCCCTAACCCTGACCCTCCCTTAGGGGTGCCTAACCCTAACCCCCCCTATAAGTGCCTAATCCTAACCCCCCCTTCCCCGCCACCTAAACCTAAGTCCCCCGGGGGGTGCCTAACCCTAACTCCCCCCGGGGGTGCCTAACCCTTACCCCCCCTTCCCCTAGCCTAAACCTAACCTCCCTGGGGGGTACCTAACCCTAAGTCCCCCACGGAAACCCTAAACCTAACCCTCCCCCCCCGCGGCTCTCATCTCTCGTCACCTGGCTTACCTTCGATCGGTAAGCCGGGTGTCGGGCTCCCGGCATAGGGAAAATGACAGGTGTCGGGATCTCGATGCCTGTCATTTAACCCTTGCCAGGATTATACAGTCGGGAAGCCGGCGGTCTGGATTCTGTCCATCGGCTTCTCAACTGTTTCCCGATATGAACATGTAGGGGGCAATTCACAATTGGGGATGTGAGTGGGGTGAGGGGGTAGTGCCACATTTAAATGTAATATACTATCCCGTGGTGTAGAGGCTGAAAACTGATGTTTTTGCAGTGGTTTGTAAACCCCTAAATTGCATGTGGTTCAGGCCAAACCACATGGTAAAACCGAATGAGAAACATTTAGTTTCACCCCTAACATTTGTCTACAAGACCAGGTTATTCAGTACTAGGGAAGCCAATCCCGGGATCAGGACAGACGGGATCCCGGCATTTAGTGGAAAAATCGCCAGGATTTGAATCCCGGGATTGGTGCCTTTAATCCTGGGATTTTCAGGATTAATCTACGCATTTTCTCATCAGTCTGGGGGCAGTGCTAAACTCTAAATCTGTTGGCTCAGATGTTGCCCCCGGGCCTCCTACAGCTGTGCGGCTGCATCTGACGTCAGTCCATCCCTTATATAGCCACGCCTGCCCACTCTGGAGTCTGCTGTGGGCAGTTGGCAGCTATTGGAGGCCTGGCTGACTCTCAAAGTGATACTCTTTCACTCCCTGGATTCTGTCTGAGCTTTAGGCGAGCAGCGCCAGTGCGGCCTGAGAGGGGGAGGACTATAGGAGAGGTCTGGTGTAGGAGTCAGTGCCACGGCCTGAATAATAATATTTTCATTGATAAACTCAATCCCGGGTATCTCGGGAATCCCAGGATTGAGATTTCTTTCTCATCTGAAAAACCAGGATAGAAAAAATGACTCAGTACTCACATAGTCAGATTACTAGACCTCCGAACGTTGAGAGTACTGGCCCCACTGGTTTTATGCCACCATAACCCTGTCCCTGACTTCAAACATTAGCTACTGTACATACAATAATTTAGCATTTTCTTATGCTTTGATGGATGGTTCCCACTCTATAATTCTGTCTCATCCCAGAAAGCCCAAATTATTCTTAGGCAGCCAGCTGTGATATAGTGAGCAGATTTGCATTTATTTAATCACAAATGGCATCTACTGTTATAGTTATCATTAGAAAACCATTGTTCCATTTCAGATTGTCTGAAAATTGCTTTTTCCATTAAACAGTTTTATTAAATTAAAAAATGAGTCCTGTAAAACATAATGAAAATATATGACATTTTTCAGGCTGAATATTGCCAGTAATGATGCAAGTAAAAATGATTATGGTGATTGAAGATAAAGATTTGCTCTCATTAGATTTACATATTATACTGTTAAGCTAAATAACATTGGGCTTTAATCAGATGTGGACACCTACGCCATTGCAGCTGCGATATCGCCTGGATTCACAATTGCTAAAAATATGTTAATGAGCCACTCACAGTCCAGTGCCCACGGAAAACAGCTCACATCCATCGTTCACGCACAAAACCGCAAACATCGGACACAGATCAGGTGGTCATCTGCCTTCTGAGTAAGTCTAAGCTGCTGCAGACATAGTGGGTCTCCAGACATGCAGAGGGCTCTCCTGCTGCGGGCACGGACACAGTGGGAAATTTATGTACGCCCAGAAAACAGTGTTTAAATGGTCTGAAGTGCCTGTGATTTTCTAACCACCCCCCATTCCCTCCCCCAAAAGCTGACTATCTGTCACTTACTTTGTGAGTGAATCCTCTGTGTGAGTGTAATCGCAATTCAATCACTGTACATATGCAGTGCGACTTACACACATACGCAATGGCTAACAAACACTCAATCTGAGTATATATCGGCATTGTGTCCATTTCTGAATCAGGCCCAGTGGGGCCATTTCTACAATGTGGGAGAATTAATAATTAGTGAAGTGACTAAATGATGAGATAATTTAGACAAAAAGAGATGCAGCGTATTTGTTTTCCCCATTTGCACAACTACTGTACTTTGTTGAAAAAAGACTATATGTATATATATATATATATATATATATATATATATATTATATATATATATAGATATATCACCAAGATACGTATATTATCATACAGCAGTGGGTTTGCTAATTTCTAGTTATTTTCATCAATATTGGTGGATTATCTTTCATTGAGTACACATTCCCTTACAGTACATGTCTTATTATGATAGATAGATAGACAGACAGACAGACAGACAGACAGACAGACAGACAGACAGACAGACAGACAGACAGATAGAATGCATCCGGAAAGTGTTCACAGCGCTTCACTTTTTTCACATTTTGTTATGTTACAGCCTTATTCCAAAATGGAATAAATAATTTTTTGTCCTCAAAATTCTACACACAATACTCCATAATGACAACATGTAAAAAGTATTTTTGAGATTTTTGCAAATTTAATAAAAAAAAAATAAGAAATCACATGTACATAAGTATTCACAGCCTTTGCCATGAAGCTCAAAATTGAGCTCAGGTGCATCCTGTTTCCACTGATCATCCTTGAGATGTTCCTACAGCTTAATTGGAGTCCACTGTGGTAATATCAGTTAATTGGACATGATTTTGAAAGGCATACACCTGTCTATATAAGGTCTCACACTTGACAGTGCAAGTCAGAGCGCAAACCAAGTATCGATAACCCTAAATCTATATACCCAAAATGTCGCTCTTTAGCACTACAAGTCGCATAAGAAATAATTGCTTTCCAGACTTATATTGTGCTGCCAAAGTACAAAAGTTCTTATTGCAATAAAAAGAAAGTTACATGCTTTGATCTAACACAATTAGCACGAAAGACAAATACAAAAGGTACAAGCCGATACATACGCTAGCGCTCTGGGATCCAGTACTGAGCCATCAATCATGAAGCCTGCAGTCATCTAGTAAGGGAAAATTACTCCCTTACAGTTCACAGAGCCCTAGCTTATATACCACACAGATCACATATACAACAACAGAGACGAGCTGGCATGATTCCATTGGTTCTTGCTCCTTGTCATTCTGATACGATGTAGATCATAGGTCAGTTCATATGATGCCATTAGGGGTATGTCCTGGTTCTCCAACAGTTGTTTTGTGTGGTTTTCCCGCCGAAAAAATGCTAACCTGGCTATCAGACACTACATACAGATGTATACATTCTGACCACTAATTCCCTATATTCCTTAACTTGGGAACGCAAGATGCGATTTGCTTGCCGATAGAACCAGAGATCTACAAATAAACAGGGATTTAGAATGGAACCAAACATAACTTGTCTACTATGTTCTATACTTTAAATACCATATACATACATTTCACAACATAATTACATGCTACTAAAACATCTTATATTACGTTTAATGTGAAGGAACCTTTTTATAATTACGTGCATATGTGAGTGTGAGATAATTGTGTAAATTCGCTAGGATGCGTTGTGCGTTCACATGTATGTATGTGAGGATGCCCGTGGGCGTCCATGTGTATGCATGTGGTTAAACATATGAGCGTTTATATGTAGACATGTAATCTTTGTGTGTGCATTATGTAATTCAGTGTATTTGTGATGGATTAATATATATATATTATCCATTTCTAACATATTTTAATAAGTTGCTTAAACTACATTCCAAGGTGTTATAAGCAGTAAGGTTTATTTCTAAGCAGGGGGAGACCCACAGCTGTTTGCTGTTGCCACCTAGTCTGGTAGCTTGTGACAGGGTTTTCTTTACTTAGAGTGTAGATGTCAGTTCCTATGAACCAAAACAGTATTGAACAAAAGGTATACAATTGTTAACGATTTGCAGGTTCCTAATAATAATTCTTAACTTTGCATTTAGAACCCTTCTCTGATCATACCATTATCTGTGTTACATTTTAATTATTTGTTACAGACATATTGTATTAGTATGCAGAGTTTCTCAATGCATATGCAAACACCCACAGATATACACATTAAACCTGTTTTTTTCACACACTAACTAACCCTTGCAGTAATATATAAATATATATATATATGTATTTGTACATATCGGAATTGCACTGATGCAGAGTAGCGTCCAAGCAATTTGTCATCAGACTATAGATGACTAAATTGTCAGGTAATATTTGTACAGCGATCATACTCAATTATTTGACTTCGACACAAGCATGAAGTCCAAGGAATTGTCTGTAGACCTTTGAGACAGGAATGTCTCGAGGCACAAATCTGGGGAAGGGTACAGAAAAATATCTGCTGCTTTCAAAGTCACAATGAGCACAGTGGCCTCCATCATCCGTAAATGGAAGAAGTTCGGAACCACCAGGACTCTTCCTAGAGTTGGCGGCTATCTAAACTGAGCAATGGGGGAGAAGGGCCCTATTCAGGGAGGTGACCAAGAACCCGATGGTCACTATGTCAGAGCTACAGCATTTCACTATGGAGACAGGCGAACCTTCCAGAAGGACAACTGTCGAAGCCGGATAATTGGCTGAGACAGAATCTGTTTAAAATTAAATCTGCACGATGCCATTTTGCGAATGGCAACAAGACGCCATTTTGCGACTGGACGCCTAGCGCCATTAAAGCGAATCTCACACATAAGTACGATGCAATCATTTAGTGTCGTGCAATTCCCACACAATAGAAAGATGTTAAAAGTCTTCATTATATAAATACAGAGAGTTACTAAAACATATAATATGATCAACCCTGCAAAACACGTACCACAGTGTACTCCACAAAACACGTAGTCACACAACACTAACTAGCGTCTTTTCTCAATACCCCAATACTTACACACTGCACATTTACATAAAAAGGTTCCCTAGCATTAAGGTTAATATTTAAGGTTTTATTCATTATCAGTAATGTTGTGAAATACATGTTATTTGATATCTAAGGTTTAGTGCATGATAAGCAGACCATGTTTGGTGTCATTGTAAGCCACTGTGTCTTTGCAGATTTCCAGTTCCATCGGGGAAGAAATCGCTACATGTGTCTGCAAGTTATGGATCATAGAGAGTTAGGCATTAAAATGTATCCTGTAATGCAGCCAGTCTAATTTGTTATGCAGCGGGAAAATGGACACAAAGAGCTGTTGGAGGCTGGAATGTGACCATACGAATTGACCTATGAACTGTACTGTAACAAAAGAACCAGGAAGAAGAACCAATGGAATCATGTCAAACTGTTCTATTGTATTGCCTATCCCTGTAAGAGTATATATGCAGGCTTTCTGAAACTAGATGCTAGTCTTCTTGCTTGCTGTTGACGGAGGTTTCATCTTTGATGCCGGGATCTGGATCTAGAGCACGTGCGTATGTAACGACTGTACCTTGTGTCTGTATAATTTGTTTGCGCTAATTGTATTTAGATCACAGCATGTAACTATCTGTTTTTATGGTGAATAATAACTTTTTGTGCTTTGGAACCACAATCAAAATCTGAAAGCAATTATTTCTTGTGCGACTCATAACGCTAAACAGCGACAATTTCAGAGTGTATAGAAAGGTAGGAATCATTAGTTGGGGGCTCGCAGTGTGAAATCACGCTACCAGTCACACGGTAACACTCGGTCAGCGATCTCTCAGCAAAAGGGTGGAGGCACCATAAGCAGGAAAGAACACATTGAGCTTTTGAATACCTGCTACCACTTTGTTGCTAAGGGCCCGCTACCCATTATTGTGTGAGTTCAAGGAGCGCTGATTAGAATCCAGGGACAAAGAAGGAAAAAGTTTGTTTTCCTTCGTTGATAGAATTTTCATGTTAAAAGGGGAAGTCGCACAATAGAGTAAGGGTAAAAATATGTTTTGTGTAGCAGTCACATTATTGTGTATGCGACTAGTCGCACAATAGCGTATACATATTTCCTGTATTGCTGCCACGTGTTTCAAACAAAGCCGTTGGGATTGCATTGTGATATTGATAGAGTGATAGCATTGTTATAAATATCTTAGTCAGTGTTGCCAAAATCTGGGAGAACGTTTATTTTTCTGCGCATGAAAAGAGTTTGTAACAGTGAACATGTGTTGGTAGAGGTAACATGTTCCCTAGTTAAAGGTATCGTAGGACCCTTAAGTGCTAGGCGCCTGGTGTCGGCCTAGTGGCTTGGTAGTAGATACCGCAGTCTATACACATAAGCAGGTGTAGTTGTTGTCTTTGTTGTAGGTATCAGCTCTCAGTGTGATTGCAGCATTCAGTGATCAGTTAGGGTTATTGAGCATTGTAATTGAAACGCACAGTTGTGGCAAATTGTGATTGTGAACTGAGCAGAGGGTGGACGAAATCACTGAAAAGGGTAGGTGTTATTGGAATACCTAAATGTTAGCAGTGAAAGGTAGTCAAAAAGGGATTAGGTGCATGGAAGCAGCCTGGTTATTCTTCCATAGGTGTGTGGGCCTTGACGTTCTTTCACCGGTCTAAATCTCTATTGAAAAGTTTGGCGTTATTTTCCCAAAGATGGGAGCCAAACAAATGATGTTAGATGATGTGCTGCTGTTGGAAGCGCCGCTTGATTCGGCACGGCAATATATGCATACTAGGTACGGTGCTTATGCAACTAGGTACTGTGATGTTTTACCGGTTCAGGTAAAAATCCATCTCAGGTAGATCAAATGTTATCCCAAATTCCAGATTCACTTTGGACCAAAGATGGACAGGACATTGGATTAATGGCAAATGTAGCTCCTGTAATGGTAAATCTAAAAAGTGGTAGGCAAGCTCCAAAAATTCCCCAGTACCCGTTAAAACCGGAGGTAGAGATAGAGGTTTATCCCATAATTGAGCGATTATTACAGCAGGGAATTTTAGTCCGTAAAGAAAGTGTAGCTAACAATCCCATCTTCCCTATGAATAAAAGTGGTGGGAGGGGTTACAGGCTGGTACAAGACCTTAGAGGGGTTAATAAGGTAGTAGAGAGCCAATTTCCCGTAGTGCCAAATCCAGCTGTCATTATTATGCAGATCTCACCAAATGCAACCCATTTCACTGTCATTGACCTCTGTTCTGCTTTCTTCTCTGTACCTCTTCATCCTGACTGTCAGTACTTATTCGCTTTTAAATACAGGGGTGTACAATACACATGGACACGATTGCCCCAGAGCTTCATAGACAGCCCCAATATCTTCTCCCAGGCCTTACAAGACTGTTTACAATCTTTTCAATCTGCCAATGGATCTGTTCTAATACAATATGTGGACAATTTATTGTTATGTTCTGATTCATTTATGTCATGTTTAAATGTTACTAAACTTTTATTGCTTCATCTCTCGCAAACAGGACACAAGGTTGCTAAGGACAAACTACAGCCATGCCAGTTCAGGGTTAAATACTTGGGACATTGCCTAACCCAGGGATTACAACATCTGACAAATGACAGAATCCAAGCCATACAGACCATGACACTGCCGCAGAACCAACAGCAAATCTGTAGCTTCTTGGGAATGTGTGGATACTGCAGAATGTGGATCCCAGGTTTTTCTATTTTGGCCTTGCCATTACACGACTTAGGGCCTGATTCAGACCCACTCGCGAGCGGCTGTCCGCTCGCAAGTGGGTCGATGTTATGCACTGACCATGCGCACGACGGAGGGAGCTCCGTCGTGCGCATGCGCCAGACGCGACGAGCGAAGGAAAGTCCTTCGCTCGTTGTGTCCGATCAAAGGGGGCGTGCTGTCAATGTTGATTGACAGCACGCCCCCTTTGGTGGGCGTGCCGGGGGCGTGCCTCCCTGACGGGGGCGTTCCCACGGGAACGCCTCCCGTCAGAAGCCGGCCCACTGACATCACTAGTGATGTCAGTGGGAGTGATTTTGGCTCTGATAGAGCCAAAATCACTCCGGAGCTTGCGGTTGAAAACCTCAACCGCAGGCTCCGGCTCGCAATTTCGATGGTCGCGATGGTCTCGACCATCGTGGCCATCACAAAGCACGCTCGTATAGCCTGTGGGTGGTGACCCACAGCTATACGAGCGTCCTGGAGGACGCTCCATGAAAATGGAGCCCGACCCTCATTCAGAGCGTGCACTCTGCTCAGAGCGTACGGCTCTGAATGAGGGCCTAAGTCTCTTCCTCAAAGCCCAATCGTGTCATACACACAGAGGAAACAGAGCAGGCTTTCCTTAATCTCAAGGATAGTCTGACAAGAGCACCTGCATGCGAATACCTGATTATGAAAAACCTTTCGATTTGCATTGTACGGAAGCTGATGGTTGTGCAGTAGGTGTCCTCACACAAAAACATGGTGATGCCAGTAGGCCTGTAGCATACTACAGTGCACAATTGGACACTGTGGCAAGATCACTTCCAACATGTTTAAGAAGTGTAGCAGGAACTGCTCTATTGGTCAGTAAGAGTGAGGATGTGGTATTAGGCCATGATATGATTATCTATACTCCCCATGCTGTATCTGCTTTGCTGAACTCTGCCCAAACCAGACATGTCTCCTCAGCTAGATTCACAAAATGGGAACTAACCCTAATACCACCTGCAAACATCACCATCAAATGGTGCAGTACGTTAAATCCAGCAACGTATTTACCATATGTGCAACATGATGCACGAAGGGTGGAGAGAGGTGAGTCGCTGGCAGAAGGTTGTCACGCTGGGAGGCAGTTTTTTGAAAGCCGATGTCTGAGGCTGCGGGAGGAGGTGAAGGCGAGGGGCCTGGATGTATGATCTCCGCATCCACAAGTCTTGGTCGCTGGCTAGACCTAGTCAATGGTGCGGAGTCTAACTCACAAGGAGGTGTTTACCAGTGACCCCTCCAAGCGGGATATGGGCTTGTGCGGCTCCCTGTAAGCAGGTCGCGGTCCTTTGACTTGGTGACCAAGGCCTGCAGGGAAAAGAGAATCAAAAACACCCATGGCCCAAGGGTAATGCCTGGAATAGGCACATGGGGAGTGGGATAGAACTCCTGGCACTTGAGGTGCTGGCTAGAGAGGTGTGGAGATTTATTGGTAGGCTGAGGTAACAGCTGGATATCCCACGAAGTATATACCAGATTGCCGGCCAGAGATTATGCACTAGGGTGCAATGAGATGAAGGGTTAACCTGCACACAGGCTGTGATGGTGAAAGCACTGTGATGAGATGAAGGGTTAACTTGCAAACAGGCTGTGATGGTAAAAGCTCTGCGATGAGACAAAGGGTTAACCTGCACACAGGCTGTGATGGTGAAAGCACTGCGATGAGATGAAGGGTTAACTTGCAAACAGGCTGTGATGGTAAAGGCTCTGCGATGAGATGAAGGGTTAACTTGCACACAGGCTGTGATGGTAAAAGCACTGTGGTGACATGAAGGGTTAACTTGCACACAAGCTGTCATGGTAAAGCACTGTGGTGAGATGGAGGTTAAACTTGCACACAGGCTGTTGATTAGTAAAGGCACTGTGGTGAGATGGAGGTTAAACTTGCACACAGGCTGTTGATTAGTAAAGGCACTGTGGAGAGATGGAGGTTAGCTTTCACACAGGCTGCTGATAGTAAAGGCACTGTGATGAGATAGCTCAGAAGCTCTGGAAGAAACACACTGGAAGCACGGGAACCTGGAACGAGACTCCTCTAGTTACACTAGCGGCGACAATGATTGTTCAGGCAACTACCTGGAGCACAGGAGCTGTATATATACCCCTGGAAGCCTGCTGATAGGCCCACAGCATCAGCTGACCAGCCGGGCCACTCAGGGAAGGAAGTACTGACATAGGGAAAGTGTCATGGCGGTGCCCATGATGAAAACTGCGATTCCCGCTCACCGGGTCGCCTGACACCACAGCTACAGGGTGAATGCTCAGCTCCTCCCACGTGGGGAGGAAGCCGGCGGGACGGTAAGGGACGGTCGATCCCCAGCTGAACTCTGACAGTACCCCCCTTTAAGGGTGGACACCGGACACCCACCAGGCTTACCAGGAAATTTGATGTGGAAGGCTCGAATTAACTGAGGTGCATGAACATCTGTGGCTCTGATCCAGGCCCTCTCCTCAGGACCATAACCCTTCCAATCAATGAGGTATTGGAGAATGTTGGATCTGAACCGAGAATCCAGAATCTTCCCAACTTCGAATTCTGTACCTTGAGAAGTTTGTAATTTAGGAGAGGTGGTTTGGAACCGATTTAACACCAAAGGTCGCAATAGAGAAATATGAAAGGTATTAGGTACCTTCAATTGAGGTGGGAGTTCCAATTTATATGCAACAGGGTTGATCACTCTGTGAATGCGGTACGGACCAATACCGCGTGGGGCCAGCTTCATACTGGGAACTTTCAGTCGGATGTTCCTAGTAGATACCCAGACTTTATCTCCAACTCTCAGCAGAGGAACCGTGACCCGTCGTCTGTCAGTGAATCTTTTATAATTCTTGGATGATTGTTTCAATGAGGCATGTATCTTCTTCCAAATGGCTGAAAAAGATTCTACAACGTCAGTAACTGCAGGGACCTCCACCGAAGGTAAATGTTGGAAATCTGGAAGCCGGGGATGTTTACCAAACACAGTATAAAAAGGTGTGGAATTGGAGGAAGTGTGGTACTTGAAGTTATGTGAAAACTCGGCCCAAGGTAGTAAGTCCACCCAATCATCCTGCGAAGAGGACACAAAAAGTCTTATAAAGGTCTCCAGTTCATGATTAACCCTCTCGGTTTGCCCGTTAGTTTGTGGGTGGTAAGCTGATGAGAATTTTAATTTGGTTCGACAAGCGCTGCATAAGGCCCTCCAAAACTTGGCTACGAATTGGACTCCTCAGTTGGAAACAGTCTGTCTAGGAAGACCATGTAACCTAAAAATCTCTTTAACAAAAATTTTTGCCAACTGGGGAGCAGATGGCAGGCCTACTAATGGTATAAAATGCGCCATTTTTGAAAAACGATCCACCACTACCCATATGGTGTTATGTCCTTTGGAGCGTGGAAGCTCAGAGATAAAATCCATGGATATATGGGTCCAAGGAATAGTAGGAACGGGTAATGGGCGTAGAAGACCTGCACTTTTTTTGCGAGAAACTTTATGCTGTGAGCATTTTACACATGACAAAATAAATTCTTGAACATCTTTTCTCATCGAGGGCCACCAATAAGAACGCTGAAGAAACTTGTATGTTTTGAAAATACCAGAATCCCCAGCAAATAGAGAACTATGAGCCCAGGTTAACAACTTTTTCCGTAATTCGGGAGTCACAAAAATTTTCCCCGGAGGCGGAGTCAATATTTGAGTTGAAGCAAAGACCATAGGATCCAGGATTGGGCGAGATCTTAGATGATCTTCTTTTTGTGTGTCGAGTAGAAAAGACCGGGAGAGAGCATCTGCTTTTTTGTTCAAATTACCGGGGCGAAATTGAAGCTTAATGTTAAACCTTGAGAAGAACATGGACCAGCAGGCCTGCCTGGCGTTTAAGCGATGAGCCGTCTGAAGATAAATTACGTTTTTATGGTCAGTAATAATGGTAACTGGAAACTTGGCCCCTTCCAGAAGATGATGCCACTCCATTAATGCCAGACGCATAGCTAGGAGTTCTTGATCTCCAATCGCATAGTTTTTCTCTGCAGAGGAAAATTTACGAGAGAAGTATCCACATGGATGATTCTTCCCGTCACTGGAAATTTGGGATAATACCGCCCCTACACCCACAGAAGAGGCATCCACTTCCACAAAAAATGGTTTATCCAGTTGGGGTTGGCAAAGGATAGGGGCAGTAGAGAATGCCTCTTTCAATCTCTGGAAGGCCTGCATGGCTGAGTCCGGCCACTGGGCTGGGTTAGCGCCCTTCCGTGTGAGACTAGTAATGGGAGACACCACAGTGGAAAAATTCGGTATGAATCGCCTATAATAGTTTGAAAATCCCAAAAAACGTTGGGTAGCTTTTAAAGATTTTGGTAATGGCCATTCAGAGATCGCTTTCAGTTTCTCTGGATCCATCTGAATGGTTTCCCCAGAAATTATATGTCCTAGGAAAGGTACTGTGGTTTGTTCAAAGAGGCACTTGGATAACTTTCCATAAAGGTGGTGTTTTCGAAGGCGAGCTACAACTTCTCGAACACGTTGGCGGTGAGTTTGGAGATCCTTAGAAAAGATTAGAATATCATCTAAATAGACGATGACAAAGCTGTAGAGAATGTCCCAAAAGATCTCATTTACATAGCCTTGGAATATAGCCGGCGCATTGCAGAGTCCAAAAGGCATCACCAGATATTCGAAATGACCATCTCTGGTATTAAAGGCGGTCTTCCACTCATCCCCAGCTTTGATTCGTATCAAATTGTATGCCCCACGAAGATCTAGTTTAGAGAACACTTTAGCTCCATGGACCTTGTCGAAAAGCTCAGGAATTAAAGGTAAAGGATACCGATTTTTTACAGTAATTTGGTTGAGGCCACGGTAGTCTATACAAGGCCAGAGGTCTCCATGCTTCTTGCTCACAAAAAAGAATCCTGCCCCTGCAGGGGAGGTGGAAGGCCGTATGAACCCTTTGGCTAGATTTTCCTTAATGTAAGTTGCCATGGCGGCTGTTTCTGGAACTGACAAAGGATAGGTCCGGCCCCGAGGGGGAATCTTCCCCGGGAGAAGTTCTGTTCCACAATCCCACGACCGATGAGGAGGGAGTTGATCAGCAGCCTGCTCGCAGAAGACATCGGCAAAATCTTGATATGCTTGTGGTAGACTGGAGACAGAAGGATCTTTTGGCTTGTCGGTCGGGGGGAACTTTGCACCTGTACTGGGGTGCACAGAGTGGGTACGTACAGGAAGTACTTGGGTTAGGCACCGATGGAAACTGTTTGGTCCCCATGATACAATTTGCATATTGGACCAATCAAAGGTAGGATTATGCTTCCTTAACCAAGGTAAACCCAGAACTAGCTCGTAAGCAAAGTTAGGAAGTATGAGGAATTCAATGGTCTCTTGGTGCAGGCAACCAACCCTGAGAGTCACGGGCTGGGATTTCAAGGATATGGATTCACCTAGCACGGTTTTACCATCTACACTGGAGAGCAGTAATTTGTCAGGTAAAGGTACCACCGAAATACCAAGGGACTGGATTAAAGATTTGGAAATAAAATTTCCGGCAGCACCGGAATCTATAAGGGCTTTAACATCCCTTGTCCTGAACTGGTGGGAAAGAGATACAGGCAATAAACTGTCAGTTAATTGGGAGTGCTTAAAAATGACCCCTAATTGAATTCTCCTGACATCAACTAGGGTCTCGCATTTCCCGCCAGCAGGGGACAATTCTTTAACATGTGCTCAGGGGCAGCGCAATAAAGACACAATTTATTTTGAAAGCGCCGATTGCGTTCGGCCGTGGTTAGCCTGGTTCTGTTGATCTGCATAGGTTCCTCACCCTTGGAGGTGGGGGAATAGGATTGATTTCCTGAGGCCGGACGATCTCGAGGGCGATCCCCATGACCTCTATTACCCCACTGCTCCCTATGGCGTAAATCAATCCTTGCGCAGAGGGAAATAGTCTCAGAAAAAGACATAGGTAAATCCCTGGATGCTAATTCGTCTTTCATCCTTTCGGACAACCCATGGAGGAAGGCTGCTTTGAGTGCTTCTTCGTTCCATCTAAGTTCCAATGCAAGGGTCTGAAACTGCACCACGTACTGTCCCACCGAGCGAGTACCTTGGCAGACACAGAGTAAGTCGGAGGAAGCAGAAACCGATCTGCCAGGCTCATCAAAGATCTGTTTAAAGGCTGTCACAAAGTCTTCGTATCTAGAAACTAACGGATCAGCCCGTTCCCAAAGAGGGGAAACCCAGTCCAATGCAGCCCCAGTCAGTAATGAAATTACATAGGCGGCCTTGGACCGGGAGGTAGGGAAATTCTGGGGGAGGCACTCAAACTGGATTTCACATTGGTTTATGAAACCACGACAACGTTGTGGAGTACCGTCAAACCTTTCAGGGGTTGCCAAGTGGAGACGAGACTTCTGTGGCATAGCCCCTTGAGGAAACCCTGGAGAACCAGCAGGAACGACAGGTGGTGAGGCCGTGGACATAGATGCCAGTGTATTTTGTATGGTCATTAACTGTCCAGACAATTCTTGCAGGTACTGAGCCACATGTCGCTGTACCATCTCTTGGTTATCCATATGGCTTGTTAACTCTTGAAGAGTCCCAGTACCTTGGGCACCTGTGGCTTCCATTTGGCCTGAACAAACTGTCACGCTTGGAGGCGGATTTTTGAAAGCCGAGGTCTGAGGCTGCGGGAGGAGGCGAAGTCTTGGTCATTGGCTAGACCTAGTCAATGGTGCGGAGTCTAAATCACAAGGAGGTGTTCGCCAGTGACCCCTCCAAGCAGGATATGGGCTTATGCAGCTCCCTGTAAGCAGGTCGCGGTCCTTTGACTTGGTGACCAAGGCCTGCAGGGAAAAGAGGATCAAAAACACCCATGGCCCAAGGGTAATGCCTGGAATAGGCACGTGGGGAGTGGGATAGAACTCCTGGCTGGAGAAAGGCACTTGAGGTGCTGGCTAGAGAGGTGTGGAGATTTATTGGTAGGCTGAGGTAACAGCTGGATATCCCACAAAGTATATACTGGATTGCCGGCCGGAGATCATGCACTAGGGTGCAATGAGACGAAGGGTTAACCTGCACACAGGCTGTGATGGTGAAAGCACTGTGATGAGATGAAGGGTTAACTTGCAAACAGGCTGTGATGGTAAAAGCTCTGCGATGAGACAAAGGGTTAACCTGCACACAGGCTGTGATGGTGAAAGCACTACGATGAGAGGAAGGGTTAACTTGCAAACAGGCTGTGATGGTAGAGGCTCTGCGATGAGATGAAGGGTTAACTTGCACACAGGCTGTGATGGTAAAAGCACTGCGGTGAGATGAAGGGTTAACTTGCACACAGGCTGTGATGGTAAAAACACTGTGGTGAGATGGAGGGTTAACTTGCACACAGGCTGTTGATTAGTAAAGGCACTGTGGAGAGATGGAGGTTAGCTTTCACACAGGCTGGAAGCACGGGAACCTGGAACGAGACTCCTCTAGTTACACTAGCGGTGACAATGATTGTTCAGGCAACTACCTGGAGCACAGGAGCTGGATATATACCCCTGGAAGCCTGCTGATAGGCCCACAGCATCAGCTGACCAGCCGGGCCACTCAGGGAAGGAAGTACTGACATAGGGAAAGTGTCATGGCGGCGCCCATGATGGAAACTGCGATTCCCGCTCACCGGGTCGCCTGACACCACAGCTACAGGGTGAATGCTCAGCTCCTCCCACGTCGCCGCACCAGCCGCCCGACTGCCCGGGAAGTCAGAGGAAGCCTGCGGGACGGTAAGGGATGGCTGATTCCTGGCTGAACTCTGACAAAGGTTAGTTCTGCAGGTATATTGATGCACATGATTGTATGGAATATCTGAATCAAACCTTTACTGCAAGACCTGACATACGGGATACACCTTTAGAAACTGTAGATGTGACAGTTTACACAGATGGGAGTTGTCATAGACAAACTGACACTGGAGAGTTATGTACAGGTTATGCTGTGGTAAATGACGAAGATATCATAGAGTCTGAACTTTTAGGTCCACCTCATTCAGCCCAAGTGCCAGAGCTGGTGGCATTAAGGAGAGCGTGTGAATTAGCAGAAGGTAAATCTGCTAATATCTACACTGACTCTAGGTACTCCTTCGGGGTGGTACATGATTTTGGGGCTCTATGGCATCTGAGAAATTTTATGACAGCAGCAGGCACACCAATCGCACATTCCAAACATATAAAAGGACTACTGACAGTGATCCAATTGCCTAAGACGACCTTTTCACTAAGAGCTGATCATGAGCCTATGAATTATGAACTGTTGCGCACAATTAGTGGCGATAATTAAGTGTAATGCCCATACATGTGAGGATGATCCGGTGTCACTGGGCAACAACAGGGCAGATGAAGCTGCCAAATGGGCAGCAGGGTTAAAGTAAATGTGCCAATTAACCAAATGATGTTTTAAACGATTGACATGCTGAAATTAATTGAGATGCAAAATTTGTGTTCCATTCAGGAAAAGGCAGTCTGGAAGTCCAAGGGATGTGGGCAAGAGTCCTCTGTACTCTGGAGAGATGGACAAGGTAAGCCAGCGGCTCCCAAGGTGTACTACCCAAGCCTGGCTGAGGCAGCGCACGGTCTCTGACTCACTTGGGAAAGCAAGGTATGGGCAAATTGGTGAAAGCATACTGGTGTGCACCAGGTTTTTCTTCGCAAGCAGAAAAGAGAGCAATGGCCCTCATTCAGAGCCGCTCGTTAGCGGCAGTACGCTCGTTCCGAGCGATGTTTGCACATCTGCGCATGCGTACGGTTTTTAGTACGCATGCGCGAACTAGTCAGTGCGGCCGAAAATCGTTTGTACGCTATATTGCGAGTGCCTGCTATTTTGAGTGACAGAATGAGGCGTATGTGGGTGGTAACAGGGGAAGGTGCTTGAAAATGGGGAGTGGAGATCCGAACGCAGGCGTGCTTAAAGGTCAAAACGGGCGTTTTATGGGTGTGTATATTTAAAACAGCAGCGTCATTGTCCACGTCACTGGGTTATTTTATAGCCAGAACTGCTCGCAAATTTGTGGTAGCAAACACCAACCACAAGAATAGCGAGCAGTTCATACGCTGGTCGATGTACTCGATTAATCTAATAAATAGCGGACATGACTTATGGTGCGAGCGGCCAGGGGGCGTTTTTAACAAATAAACGAGCGTATGTTTTGCTCGTTCGTTCAGACTTAGAGGTGTGAACAGACTGCAATGTGCGTACGGATCATTTGAATAGCCACCCCTTGTTTTTAAACGAACGACCGCAAATAGCGAACGGCTCTGAATGAGGGCCAATGTCCTGTTTGAGCTGCTTGAGGAAAAACATTGGGAAAATGAACCCTACCGAGCCATCCCACATTCCTCCGACCGACGGACCTTTTCAGGTAATACAAATTGATTTCATCCAATTACCGCCTTGCAGGAATCTCAAGTACGTATTAGTGTGCACTGATGTGTTTTCTAATTGAGTTGAGGCATACCCAGCTGCCACTAATACTGCTGTGTTTACTGCTAAGTAAATTGTTCTGGAGTTTGTATGCAGATACGGTATCCCTAGAATTATTGAAAGTGATAGGGGTACTCATTTCACAGGTGATGTCTTCCAAAACATGTGTAAGTTGATGTGTATTAATAGTAACCTTCACACCCCATACCGACCGCAAGCCAGTGCCAACGGTACTGTTAAAAATAAATTAAGTAAAATCATTGCGGAAACTGGACTGGGTTGGCCAGAAGCACTACCACTTGTGCTTCACAGTATCAGGACAACTCCTAGACCCCCTCTCAATCTGTCCCCCTTTGAAATACTGTTTGGTAGACAACATCATTTGATTATAAGTCCGCAGGAAGATTAGAAAAGTAACAACAAGGTAACTGTAAGGTATTTTATAACAATGATTAAACAGTTAAAACAGCAACAGCAGAAACTGAAATTGTTGTCACATGATATGCCTGAAACAAAGTGTCATGATGTTGAACCTGGAGAATTTGTTATGATCAGAAATTTCTTGCATTCAGGTTGTTTGACAGATCAGTGGGAAGGTCCGTGTCAGGGGTTGCTGACTAATACAACTTCATTGAAGGTGGCGGAGAGAGATACCTGGGACCATTCCACTCACTGTAAGAAGGTCAACCAACTGGTGGAGAGACAAGGCGGAATCGTGGCAGATAACATAGACCTGTCAATTGCAAGCCTGTTCCGGGAGGGTTAAAGGTTACAGTGAGATACCTGAGCTAAAGAAATTTGTAGATCCTTGTTTTCAGCAATGGATTGGTCTGCTGAATTGGTTATCTTTGTGTTTTCTCCCAGAGTTCTCATTATCTTGGGGTGTTTCGGGATCTCTGGTTTCTGTGATGGAGGACAGAGAACGGAGAGGGGAGCTGATGGTGATATCAATGAAGTGGAGTCAGGAGAAGGAGTGCTAAACCAACCGTTGGAGTATCTGACCAAACTCAGTACAGTAATTGTTAAGAGATCTGCTCTTCTGGATACTCGGAGACAGTGTGAATGTCTGTCGTCTGAGGATTATTGTATGTGTGAGTTCTGTGGGCCCGTAGTCGATGAGAGATGCATCCAACAGTGCCAACCTAAGTATAACCAGTATTGGGGTGGGTATCCTTCAGAGGATTATCATACCATGGTGGGCAAAGTTTTAAACCAAACCAACTGTTGGGTGTGCTCCCACATGCCTCAAGGACAGCATAATGTAGGGTTAGTGCCATTACCATTGAATGTCTCTGAAATTTTTGAATTGCAAAGAGGGCATGCCCTGGATGGAAAATTTCTTAAGTCCAAACCACCTCATTTCAAACTCCACCAGTACCAAGTAGATAAATCACTGTTATGTTTGAACATCACCAACTCCAATGACCCAGGAAGTTGGGACGTGACGGGGAATAACCAGACGATGACCTTTTCACTAAGAGTTGATCATGAGCCTATGAATTATGAACTGTTGCGCACAATTAGGTCGGATGGAAGACACTTCCAGTATAAATATACAGGATTGGTAGGGTACCAGAAGGGTATTGTGTCAAAATATTACAACGTGAAACTTGTATGAGTCAAATGGGAGAACCTGAAGTAGGAGCACTTGCTAGGGAAATGTGTGGGTTACTGATGTTTACTATACCTTATGTTCTCCCCGATGATGTATATTTTATATGTGGAAGGAAAGCATATAAGTGGCTCTCTCCGAGTTCCGAAGGTTTGTGTTACCTGGGAAGAGTAGTCGCAGAGGTTATGACCCTTACACATGATGAAATGCTTGGTATTCATAAAAACACACCATCACCATATCTTCACACACAGTATGAACACAGAGACAAAAGAAATATGATACCTGGTGATGTACATAAAGCCACACAATTGATTAGTGAAACAACTGGCTTTCAAGTTTTAGTCGCATTGGATCCCACCAGGATTGCTCGGGGTACACTAAAGTTTAGATATATCCAAGATCTTCCTAAATTAATAGATAATATCACTGTGATGTATGATGACACGTTTAGGTATACAGATAGGGAGTTGCAAGCTTACAAGAAAGAACTGGTGCAACATAGACAAGTGTTAAATTATTTAACAGCTGTCACTGGAGGGTATTGCGTAACTTTGGCCACCCAATTTGGTGTAAAGTGTTGCACATATATTACAAACAACACTAGTGACCCCAAGGAGGTGATAGACTGGAAGATGGACGAAATTCTGCAGCTGAAATGGGAATTTCGGAAGAACCATCATGCTTCAATGGCTGAAGTAGAGGAGAAGGTAGAAGAATGGGTTTCATGGCTGAACCCAGTGAAAGGGTTCTCCGGTTTAGGAGAGTGGGTCCAGAAAATGGTTGCTAGTATAGGTAAACTCCTGATCCTCATATTGGTTGTCATCATAGTAATTGGCTTATGTGTCAGGGGTGTTCCTACTGTGTTGAAATGTGGAAAATGTAAAGACAAGGTAAATCAAAGGAATGAGATTATGATGGTGGTTAGAAGTAACAATATGAATACTGAGGTAAATGTAGGACTGCATTACAACCCTGAACTAGAAGGCACAATCATATGATGTATGACATTTAGACGCATGAAATGTATTATGAAATGTTAGTTTTAAACATCTTAAATAATGTAAGTCCCTATTCCCCTTTATAGGATTGGTGCATCCCCACATCTTTCCCATGATCTCCCAAAATACACTGCGTTCCTCCCTAGAGACACATTATTGATAGTTTAAGAGCCACCTTGTACCATCCCATAATATAACATTAAACAATATGTCATAATGTAAGCCTAAATTAAATTAATTTTAAAATCAGAGTGTGATAGCATGTTGTTTGCTATCAAAGGGTGGACTGTCGAAGCCAGATAATTGGCTGAAACAGAATCTGTTTAAAATTAAATCTGAATGACGCCATTTTGCAAATGGCAACAAGACTCCATTTTGCGACTGGCCGCCTAGCGCCATTTTAGCGAATATCACACATAAGTACAGACGGCGATACTATAATTTAGCATTGTGCGATTCCCATGCAATAGAAAGATGTAAAAAGTCCTCATTATATAAATACAGACAGTTACTAAAACTTATAATATGATCAACCCTGCAAAACACGTACCACGGTGTACTCCACAAAACACGTAGTCGCACAACACTAACTAGCGTCTTTTCTCAATACCCCAATACTTAAACACTGCACACTTACATAAAAAGGTTTCCTAGCATTAAGGTTAATATTTAAGGTTTTATTCATTAACAGTAATGTTGTGAAATACATGTTATTTGATATCTAAGGTTTAGTGCATGATAAGCAGGCCATGTTTGGTGTCATTCTAAGCCACTGTGTCTTTGCAGATTTCCGGTTCCATCTGGGAAGAAATCGCAACATGTGTCTGCAAGTTATGGATCATAGAGAGTTAGGCATTAAAATGTATCCTGTAATGCAGCCAGTCTAATTTGTTATGCAGCGGGAAAATGGACACAAAGAGCTGTTGGAGGCTGGAATGTGACCATATGAATTGACCTATGAACTGTACTGTAACAGAAGAACCAGGAAGAAGAACCAATGGAATCATGCCAAACTGTTCTATTGTATTGCCTATCCCTGTAAGAGTATATATGCAGGCTCTCTGAAACTAGATTCTAGTCTTCTTGCTTTGCTGTTGATGGAGGTTTCATATTTGATGCCGGTATCTGGATCCAGAGCACGTGCATATGTAACGACTGTACCTTGTGTCTGTATAATTTGTTTGCGCTAATTGTATTTAGATCACAGCATGTAACTATATGTTTTTATGGTGAATAATAACTTTTTGTGCTTTGGAACCACAATCAAAGTCTGAAAGCAATTATTTCTTGTGCGACTCATAACGCTAAACAGCGACAATTTTAGAGTGTATAGATAGGTAGGAATCGATACAACCATCTCTGCAGCAATCCACCAATCAGGCCTGTATGGTAGAGTGGCCAGACAGAAGCCACTCCTTAGTAAAAAGCACATGGCAGCCTGCCTGGAGTTTGCCAAAATGCACCTGAAGGACTCTCAGACCATGAGAAACAAAATTCTCTGGTCTGATGAGACAAAGACTGAACTCTTTGGTGTGAATGCCAGGCATTATGTTTGGAGGAAACGAGGCACCGCTCATCACCAGGCCAATACCATGCCTACAGTGAAGCATGGTGGTGGCAGCATCATGCTGTGGGGATGTTTTTCAGTGGCCAGAACTGGGAGACTGGTCAGGATAGAGGGAAAGATGAATGCAGCAATGTACAGAGCCATCCTTGATGAAAACCTGCTCCAGAGCGCTCTTGACCACAGACTGGGGCGACGGTTCATCTTTCAGCAGGACAACGACCCTAAGCACACAGCCAAGATATCAAAGGAGTGGCTTCAGGACAACTCTTTGAAAGTCCTTGAGTGGCCCATCCAGAGCCCAGACTTGAATCCGATTGAACATCTCTGGAGAGATCTGAAAATGGCTGTGCACCGACACTTCCCATCCAACCTGATGGAGCTTGAGAGGTGCTGCAAAGAGGAATGGGTGAAACTGCCAAAAGATAGGTGTGCCAAGCTTGCGGCATCATATTCAAATAGACTTGAGGCTGTAATTGCTGCCAAAGGTGTATCAACATAGTATTGAGCAAAGGTTGTGAATACTTATGTACATGTGATTTCTTCGTTTTTTTTATTAAGTAAATTGGCAAAAATCTCAAAAAAACGTTTTACATGCTGTCATTATGGGGTATTGTGTGAATAATTTTGAGGACAAAAATGAATTTATTCCATTTTGGAATAAGGCTGTAACATAACAAAATGTGGAAAAAGTGAAGCGCTGTGAATACTTTCCGGATGCACTGTAGATAGATAGATAGATAGATAGATAGATAGATAGATAGATAGATAGATAGATAGATAGATCTATACTAATATAATAAAAATGTTGTGTCTCTCTCTGTTTGTTCCAATAGGTGTGGCACCATGTGCGTGGCTGTAAGGGGTGGGGGTGGGAGAGACGCTTTGGGCTCTCGTTCACTTGAATAGGACAGGCTACTTAGCAGTCTGTGCACAGGGCACACAGTGACATTGATGTGAGTGGTGGGTGAAGTAGCTGCTGTCAAAAGTCTGTATAGCGCTGCTTGTCACGTGGGCCACTTCGATCACATGGCCCCCATGCAAAGCAGTACAACTAGAACAACTCAAATAAAATAAATGTTGGCAGAAGCGATTTCACCGTGAGCGTAACCGCAGGCAAAAGCTAGTATGTCTATATATATAATAAATAACTCTCTCTCTTTCTCTCTCTCTCTCTCTCTCTCTCTCTCTCTCTCTCTCTCTCTCTCTCTCTCTCTATATATATACAGTATAGAAAGCTGCTAGTCTACAGTATTTAGGATGATTGGATCCAATGGACCTGTAGTAATATTATTATGTACTATGCAGGATACTTTTTAGTCCAGTGAAGAATGTTCTGTTAACCACTGGTGCTTGTGCTGACCATGGAATTCAAATCAGTTTCATGTGTGACTCAAAGACAGGGTTCACCACAGAACTGAAACATCAGAAACATTTTAATTGATAAATATTTGGTATGTAAATTATAATGCGCCATGATCTATTCTTATCGCACGTTTTCCACATTATGTTTTTATATGAAATGTTAACTTATGTTACCATGGTGATTACAGACAAATTTCGGAAGACAACATGAGCATTTAATAAACAATGGCTGTCATTGTCTTATTGACTTACAGAGTAGAATATCTTTTCATTTTTATTGAGAAGTGTGTTCCTATTCCATCAGTACGACCTTTTCTGTTTTCACGTGACCAGTTTCTTCACTTATCACTACAAATAGGATCTAATCTGGGCTCTCTGACGGTATTGTCCTCTATATAAGATTGAGTGTGACTCATGTATTGACTATATGACCTCTCCCACTTCTCTTTCTCCCCCACTTAAGCTTCTTTACGCTACTTTCACGGCACATTAGCTCTTCTTTTAATTGTCTGTATGCCATTTAACCTCCCTAACCTCTCTGCTCTTCCATTTCTACCACCTACTTTGCGTTACTTTAGTTAAAAAGTTTGTGACCCACCTCTACTAGAAAAAATGTTTAATGTCCTGACCATGATATTAAATGTTGTAATGTTAGGAAAAATACATCTCTTATTATTGCCATTTTAAACCTTTACAGGCTTATTGGTTTATTACCTATAATGAGATGATTTAAGTCAGGATGTGCTAGTAACAGAGTCATATGACATTAATGGGCATGCTTATTCTGTGAACTTAACCTAACTTTAACATTCTGTAATAAATGATTTATTATACCCTTTCAATTTTATACCATGGTATCCAGGGTGGTGCTTTACATCTTAGCTTCAAGGGATCCGTTTGGTAACCTTTGATGCTGTTATTGGAAATGATACAAACTACAAAGGACACTTGGAATGTGGCAGGAATCTAGAACAGCTGACTCCTTGTGTTCTGTAGCTTCACTGACACTGAGTTATGACTTTTTACTATGTAACTGTAGGCCCCCTATTTGTTTTATATACAATGTACCAATAAAAAGACAGAGGTGTTATATTAGGTTGAATTGGAAACTTTATTTAGTAAAGAGACTGAGTGTATGTATGTTTTGTGTAGTGAGGTATGAGAGGTGCAATTCAAACTAATGAAGGAATAAAATAATGTATGCAACATTTTATTACATATCAATATTTACAACAATTTAGTAATTTCTTTTGGAATACCTTTAATGTACTGTTTGTGGTTCAATCAAACAAGAAGTATAAAAAATGTCATTCAATGTATGTAATTTAAGTGCAGGCCTCAATTCAGACATAAAATCCTATGGGTGACTGTTAGCAGAATTATATGTTTTGCAGTTGCAGTGAATTTCCAATTTAAACTATTTTGTTAGTGCCAATTATAGGCACCTACCGTAAAAATACAGATCACCATACAGTAATAAAGAGACTCTACAGTCACTCACAATCCCATGAACACCCCAAATATGCATGCTGTCCATTCCATTAAAGGTCATGAAAATATTTTGTTCTGCACACAAAGGGCCTCATGCAGAAACAACTTGCGCTTTCTTCTAGCAACAACTTGCTCTTTCTTTACATATGTGCACAATTGCCACGTTTTCCACTTATGACTCCATGTTCCAAGGGGCCCAGGAATTGCAGAGAGCATGTATGTACGCCCAAAGTACAGTAAATGTCTCTCCATGCAGAATGCATCCCAATATAACCACTTAAAAAGTACAAATTTGCCTGTTTGGAGTGTGATGACTAATGAGCATTCAACTTCTGGTGCAAGTTGCAAACCGACAATGATAATGATGGCTACAGGCTGCCTCCAATTTGCTGAATGTATCTAAGACACACCCATTTATGCAAATTAGCATAACTGAACACATATTTTTTTACAAATATTAAGGATTTTTTCTACTCTGCTCAGGAAGGGGAAGGCTGCTAATATGTTTATTAGTGTGGCATTTATTATCTACACTCTCGGACACTTACTGTAATGTGTAGTCATAGTGAAGCTGCACATCCTGTTGCATTCCTAGCACATCTGCTTCTGTTATTTGCAGGGGGAGGGACATGCATTTGTTACTAATATAGAGTTGGTCTCATCTCCGATTTTACACTCTGCATAGATCGTATATTGTATTTCTGCTTAGCTGCAAATTGCGTGCAACACTGAATCAGCCCCAAAAGCTATTTTGCAATTTTGGTGTAATACAGGGTACATGAGTTTCTACAGCAAGCATTAAGCTCAGGAAGCCCTGATTTGCCATGCTCCTCCCATTAAAGGCAGGACATTTTTGCCAACCATATGCTCACAGCCATCTTATCACAATAGTCCACATTCTGTCTTCTACACTTACACACAAACATGAGCAAGACATGACAAAATGTTAGTCACACAGCAGGACACAGTACTCTCCTGGTGTTGTTCACAAACCAATAAGCACCGTTTATTCATGCAGGACAAAACAAATCTTCACTATGTACGTAATATAATTTCCCTATTCTTACACACTTCTCTTCTTCATAATTCTCCAGAACTTCATTAGAGTGCTTGATAATGTATAATGATGCAAGTCATAGATTAAAATAACAGATATAGGGCATTGTTAAAAACTAAAGGTCAGCATGGTTCAAATAGTATAGGCCTTTTATTGTGCAGACAATAAGCAGCTATAAGTGTAACCATGATGTAAATTAAATAATAAATGAAAGCGCTGTGTTGCAGTATAATGTATAGATAAAACAAATTAAATAAATAAGCAAACAAATGTGTTGAATAAATAAATAAAAGAGAGTGCTGTGAACACAAAGTGGTCAGAACATAGTAATCATCAACATGTTTATAGCTCTTCTGTGCAAATATGTTTGGTGTAGACTCCACAATATTAGTTAAAAGCGGCAGGTAAGAATGGGAAACTCTCCCTACCTTTCCCTAATGTGAGTGATCTTCCGTGGTGTGAATTCTGTGATTGACAGGTCACTCTCCGGAGATCTCTGGCTTGGTTCTGCTCCAGCCGGCTGTCCCGCTGCACGGCCCCCTCAGTGTGGTATTAGGCGGCCGGTCTTCCGATAAAGCAGTCCCGGCATGGCTTCTAGCCATGTGTTCTCATGCTCCAGTGGTAGCTGGTCACACGTGCTGTGACTTCAGTAGTGGAGTATTGAAAAGTGTAACACCATTGCGTTTCATCATATCCTTAACTTTTTCAAGGTTTTAATTTTTTTAAATACGTTTCATCACATCCGTGACTTTTTCAAGGTGTTTTGCTATTGAACGTGGTTTTCTTTTTATCCCTCTGTATTACTTTCTATTGTTTGGTGGGATATGGAAGAAAAAGGGGTCTTTAACAACTCCATGTGCTATTAATATTCTTTTACTTCCGCGATTATTAACAATCCAACTCGCCGTGAATATTTTAATTTTTAATGAAAATATCCAGACTATGTACTACCAGGGACTCGCAGGTACAGTGGTTGTGATTTCCTCACCATTTCAGAGAAGTCTTTCACTGAAGTGAAAGACTTCCCCGGGGGAAGCTGATACTGCGCATGCAGTTTCTGCATCATTTTATATAAAAAATTATTTGATACATAGGCCCCCAAAATATGGTAATATGTTGTTAGAATGTGTAATGTAACTAAACCTTAAAAACAAGTTAAGTATGTATTTAAAAACACATTAGGCTATATTTGTCATCAGTCAATGCAACAATGTATCACAGTTACTCGTAATAAATTATATAGAATTAAATACTGTACAAAGTTTTATATATATATATATATATATATATATATAAAGTGTATAAAAAATAATACAATATTCTCCACCATTCCCATCATGGTCAATCTTCCTTATAGCTACAAATTTTAATCCCATAGGATTCTTCTGGTGATGCAAAAAGAAGTGATTAGAGACACTGGGCCTAATTCAGACCCGCTCGCGAGCGCTGAGCGATTGCAAGTGGGTCGACGGTGCCCTAATGCGCATGCGCACGACAGAGGGAGCTCCGTCGTGCGCATGCGTGAGACCCGCATAGCGACAGCCAAGCTGTCGCTATGGGTCTCGCGCCAAAGGGGCATGCTGTCGATGGTGAGTGACAGCATGCCCCCTTTGGTGGGCATGCCAGAGGCGTTGCTGCCCAGACGGAGGCTTTCCCATGGGAACACCTACCGTCTGGGGCCGGTCCCACTGACATTTGATAGAGCCAAAAGCACTCCAGGGCTTGCGGCAGCGAGACCCTACCACAGGGTCTTGTCGCAAGCCCGATGGTCGCGATGGTCTTGACCATCGCGACCATCTTTTTGGCCGCTCGCATAAGCTGTGGGTGGTCACCCACAGCTATGCGAGCGGCCAGGAGGCCGCTCCATTTTTGGGTAGGAGGGCCCTGATTCAGAGCGAGCGCTCTGGTCAGAGCGTCCGGATCTGAATCAGGCCCACTGTGCATTTTTACTAAGGATGTGCAGGCTCAGATTAGATCGAATTTTCCCGACAAATTAGAATTTTTTTCTGCCAAAAAGTACATGAAAGATGATGTTTGTCAATGAATGACGATGTTTTGCCTCTTTCTGAGACCCGATTTTTGGCGGGAAAAATCTGAATTTGGTGTGAAAATCCGGATGTTTTTACTCCCTTCCTTATATTTTTAATGTGTTCTCCAATTCTCACATTCAGCTTTTTTATTGTGCAGTCAATATATATTTTTTTCAATTGCGTAAAATTTTTATTATATTTTTCAAATATATAGAGAAGAACAATTACAGACATCCTATCAATTAGATATATAACCTTTCTCAATATGTACAAGTAGACATTAGATATATAATTCAGTCCCACACATAAACCGTATCATATAACAAAATATGTACATAGAAATACAGAGCAATACATACATAACTACAAAATATCCACTTTAGCAAGTAAAACACAAAAAAACCCACTAATAAACGCTAAAAAAAACACACATAAAATAAAATTAATAGTGATGAGATGCACTACACACAATCAGAAATCAATACTGTTGACATATATACATACATACAGAATCTTAATAAAAAAAGAGAATAAAAATACATTTAATGACTTAATGAAAACTAGCATGGGGCATGTTCCATCTAGGAACTTTGGGATATCTCATAGAATCTGGATTGAAGCCACCTGTTCAAAATCTTTTGGAATTTAGGCTCAGATGTGAGATATACATATATTTTTCAAGTGACACAGTAGAATTACGAGCGACTTCCAAGACATAAAATCAGGTCCTGAAGATGCCAGCCATGATCTAGCTATAATAACCTTTGCCAAAGTGCAAAGATTGATAACATATTGAGCATTTATCTAAAACATCAGGAGGCAATATCCCAAGGACACATAAACTGGGCATTAAATTAGAAATAGGGACACCCATAATAGTTATAACCTGAATAACTCTACTCCAGAATATACCCACCAGAGAACACTCCCATATATATCAAATGCCAGAAAGTACCACTAGAAACCACACATTTTGGACAGGTATCAGTTGCCCTCCCAGCAAATTTCATAAGCCTAACGGGTGTGAGATAAGTCCTATGGAAAATAAACAACTGTATTTGCTGGAACCCAATTGATGCAGTAGAACACCTAGGAGATTCCACTGCAAGGTTCCAGGATTCATCATTCATAGGGCCTACATCAGCCATCCATCGCTCCCGAAGGCCGGGGTGATCAGAACAATGATGAGTGGACAAAAGAAAAGAATATAAACTAGATATGATTCTATGTGAACCAAGGGACAACAATAACTTTTTGACAGGAGAATCTATTATGATCGTTAGACAATGCTTGGAGTAGCTGAAGATATCGGTAGAAAAAAGAGGCTGGTAAATGAAATTCATTACTCAACTGAGTGAAAGCCTTCAGAATACCAGTGTCATATAATTGTCCAATAGAAACCAAACCTCAAGAACCCCACACTCTATCTATCTGTAAAAAAGACAATTCAGTTAATACTTTGGCATTCCACAGTGGAGTGTCCAGGTCTAAACCCTCATAATTAACTAGTTTAGCAATTCGTTTCCAGATTTTAATTGCCTGACAAAACCAGGGAGGGTCTCTACAAGAGCAACCCTCTGCAAGCAGAGCCTGCAAAGGGGTGTGACCCGGAGATGCCTGGGAAACCAACATGCAGACGAAATCAGTCACTGAATCACCTTGTAGCCATAAACTGCAAATGCGCCAACTAGGATGCAAAGTAGTATAGCCTAAAATGAGAAAGGGCAAGACCCCCTGTATACCTGGATCTAGTGAGAGTATTCAGTTGAATCCTAGGACGCTTATTCATCCAGACCAGAGAGGAGACCATACTATTCAATTTTTTAATATAGATAGTGGGATAGAAATGGGAGTACATACAAAAATTAGGCTGAACAACCATTTTAACCAAATTATCTCAGCCGGCCAATGTCAGGGGCAATTTAAACCACGTACAAGATTTCCCTCAGAGATACTCTAATATATGGATGAATATTTAGAGAAACTTAGGGCCTGATTCAGAGCCGGACGCTCTGACCAGAGCGCTGTCTCTGAATCAGGGCCCTCCTACCTAAAAATGGAGCGGCCTCCTGGCCGCTCGCATAGCTGTGGGTGACCACCCACAGCTTATGCGAGCGGCCAAAAAGATGGTCGCGATGGTCAAGACCATCGCAACCATCGGGCTTGCGACGAGACCCTGTGGTAGGGTCTCACTGCCGCAAGCCCAGGAGTGCTTTTGGCTCTATCAGAGCCAAAAGCACTCCCACTGACATCACTAGTGATGTCACTAGTGATGTCAGTGGGGCCGGACCCAGACGGTAGGCGTTCCCATGGGAACGCCTCCGTCAGGGCAGCAACGCCCTCGGCACGCCCACCAAAGGGGGCGTGCTGTCACTCACCATCGACAGCACGCCCCCTTTGGTGCGAGACCCATAGAGACAGCTTGGCTGTTGCTATGCGGGTCTCGCACATGCGCACGACGGAGCTCCCTCCGCATTAGGGCACCATGGACCCGCTTGCGAGCGTTCAGCACTCGCGAGCGTGTCTGAATTAGGCCCTTAGTCCCTTGGAGAATTAGCAACCCAAAGTCTCAAATATTTAAAGCAGTCAACCCATTGAAGGGGAAGAGATATATTAGGAGTGGTGGGGCAAGAACCCTGGAGTGGTAGAATATTGGATTTCCCCAATTAATCTTAAAGCCAGAGTAGATACCAAAGGCTGAAATAACCTGAGAACCACTGGCATGGAGAGAACATAATCAGCCAGAAACAGTAAAAGGTCATCAGCATATAAAACAACAGTGTCACCTCTGGTGCCCACCTAAAGACCCACTATGTCAGGATGAGAGCGCAGTATGCACGCCAGCGTTTCTATTGCCAGTGCAAACAGGGCCGGGGATAAGGGACATCCCTGTCTCATTCCCCTAAATAAAGGGAAAGAAGGTGATACATTTACTGAGATCCGAGCACTAGGTGTCGTATATAGCAGCTGGACCCATTTAATAAAACGTGGACCTATCCCATAAGCCCGCATAACTTCCCATAGAAACTGCCACTCTATAGAATCAAAGGCTTTGCCTGCATCAAGTGATATTATAACTGAAAATAATTCATCCCCATGTGAGACTTGTAGGTGTGAAAATAATCGCCGAAGATTCTGAGAGGTGGATTTCCCTGGCATAAATCCAGTCTGGTCTGGATGAATTATAGTATAAATAACTTGGTTAAGTCATAAGGATAGAAGTCTGGCCATGAAATTAGCATCAGTAGGTATGAGAGATATTGGTCTGTATGACTCCAGGAACAGGGGATCCTTATCAGGCTTTGGGAGAACTACTATCGTTGCTTCAGACATGGAAGCAGGAAAATCTCCCTCCTCATACAAAGCATTGAAAAGATCTAGTAATTTAGGTGTAAAAAACAATGCATGTTTTTATAAACTTCTAGGGGAATGCCATCAATTCCCAGAGCTTTACTACCTGGAAATGATTTAATACCTATTTCAATTCTCCTCACTAGTAAGGGGAGCTTCCAGAAGGTCCCTAGCCTCCAAGGTAAGAGTAAGAGTAGGGAGTTTAGCAGCATTTAATCCTGCAGCTCTGCCTGGCTATAAGTTAACCCAGAAGAGTATACACCCTCAAAGAAATGTAAAAACACATCTGCAATTTTGGGAGTTGTGTCTACCAAAGAACCACCAGCTGATCTCAGCATGGCAATAGTATAAGCCGGCCATTCTGAGTTGACCAAATGAGCTAGATAACTGCCTGTAATTTTGGAAATAACGGGAAAGTGAATAACAGTCGGCGACTCGTCTGATCCTGCGAATGAGCAGCCCATTCCCTCTGAGTGTTTAACCAGGTTATCTTAGAAGATTCCAATTTATCAGCCATATAGGCCAACTCTAGAGCCCAACATTGGGTTTCAAGTTCAATATCTTTTTTTCTATAAAATAATTTCAGCTCCGCCACCCTCTTTAATAATGATCCTCGCAGGAAAGCTTTAAATGTATCCCATACAACATCAATAGGAGCAGAACCCAGATTATCAGTAAAATAACCTAGCCATGCTGCCTGCAATTCAGACCCCGCCCCCATCTGCAACAACCAGGAGGGATGAAGCTTCCAAAAATACAGACCCCTATCAACTTTCATATCCAACTGAAAATTAGTGGGGAGTGGTCCGATGTGCCCCTAATCTTATATTCTATAAGAGAAATACGGGGGCAGCAAATTCTTGGAGGCTAGGGCCAGGTCTATCCTGGAGAATGAATGATGGGAATGAGAAAAGCAAGAATACTGAAGTACACCTGGATGTTTCTCACGCCAGAGGTCTATCCAACCCAAATCTGCCACAAATGTTGGCAGCCCTTTGCCCAATCGGGTGTGAAAAGTAGAGGATTCATGCCACCTATGTCACACTGTGTATAATACATCATTGAAGTCACCAAGGCAAAATATTAGGGTATCAGGAGAATGGGCTACAAATTCAGCAGCGCGCTTCAAAACCTCATATGAAATGGGAGGAGGAAAGTACACTGCTAAAATAAATATATGAAATTAATGAACGGTACAATCTAAGAAAGCAAAGCGAACCCCTGGATCAATTTTAATAGTATTACAGATAAATGGGACTGATTTATTAATAAGAATAAAAAACTCCCCTATAAGAGGAGGTATATGAGGCATGGAACGCCCTTAAGAGACAAAAGTTTCCTACCCACCAAATGCGTTTCTGTGAGAAAGGTAATCTCTGAACAATATTGTCTCAACTAACAATGGAAATAAACAGTCTAAACAACCTGTGCCCCAAGGACTGCAGCTCAGTCCACACTCAGGAGCACCACTCATCCAAATACAACAAACAAAGAAATATGAGTGGTCCAAAGAGTGCTGTCCCTCAGTAAACACTTCTTCTTTTATCCTTTCGTAGATTATATAATATTCTCAACTGGGGAGAGAAAGATAATATGCAGTTATATTCAATTATGAATGTTTCTCTGATAAATAGTGACAAGCCTGGGAACCACTCACCTACAATAGGTGAGATGCATTCAAAAAAAGGTCAAGAATATTATACAGTATAATCTATGAACGGATAAAAGAAGAAGTGTTTACTGAAGAACAGCACTCTTTGGACCACTCATATTTCTTTGTATATTGTCTCAACTGTTTAAGAACCAGGGAGCGCTTTATTCTATCATTAATACCTCTCACATTCCAGGTCAATATCTTGGTCATAAGAAAAAAGTGAGAAGCGGACCAGGACAACCCCTGACAAAATACCAGGGACACCTCCCAAAATGATAATAGAAAATAAGTACATTACATACTGTAGTGAAAAAGCTCATTTCACATCATAACTGCACATGATATTGTGTTGGTAAAAACACGTAACTTTCCCTTGTCCATTTATGTTGCATCCTTTTGCATGTGGAAAGATGAAACTGGGCAAGAAAGGTTATAGGAAGGTCTGTCTTCCTGAGTCAGCCATAAACCTGTCTCGCTGTATAGGGCATAAAAGAAATATATCTGTGGAAATTATAGGACAGCTGGCCTAACTCTTAATAAAACAGTCATTAAGAGCCCTGTGTTTGGTTTGGGAACAATGATCAAAAAATAGTTGTTCACACAGGGAGACACTCGGTCTCAGCAGGTGTGAATTTTTCACCTAGTTGCCGAGCACGTTTATGAACCTCAGCCTGCTTTTCCAACTTCTAAGAGAGCTGAATGTGTAATTAAAGAACCCCTGCTCATGTGGCTAGGAAACCATGAGTTTCAGTCAGCTGGACAATCCAGGGAAGGGGGTGAGGGGGTGCCTGGAAAAGGCATAAATATGTGACTCAACCCTGGTCCATTGTTCATTCTGCATGAGGCTATCAAAGGATACAGATGATCCCTAATTCATCACTAGGAAGGCCTCATCCTAGAACCATTTAATCCAACGTGATTTGAGTGGTTTGTTTCTCCAATTTGTTATTTTATTTTATTTTCTGGAATTTGTAAGTAACGGTGTGATTCTCTTTAACATTATTATATTCTGACTTCCGGTTCCGGCTTCATGGAGTGAGAACGCAGCTCCCTCAGCTCCATTTGCTCACCGCTGGGACATACCTTTTCAAGGCTTTTACAGTCTCCAAACCACCCCCCCACTTATCAGTGACCGGGCCTGCGGCAAGGCATGGACCAGTACGTGGACCGTTATGCAGCCCCCACTACTCAGCAGGGAACTTTGCCTGTAAGATAGGAGAAGAAGCACGGCAATATGGCGCCGTAACTGACAGCGTGTCTCTGGCTCCTAAAAAGTCTGTGACAGAGAAGGACGCTGTCACTCCTCAGGTATGCCGCCCCCCTGACTCCCCTGTCACATATGGGGAAATAGTGGAAGCTATTAGATCCACTATGACCCCCCGTCTCACACAAGCAGTGGCAGACATATTTCAGCAACTCCAGCATCTCTCTCATAGAGTCACAGTGACGGAGAACCAAGTAGGTGCTGCCTTGCATGAAATAGATGGGCTAAAACATTCTTTCAAGGAACCTAAATATGATGGATACCAGATTTGGAACAAATTGGATGATATGGAAAATCGATCTAGAAGAAATAATATCAGATTAGTAGGTCTCCCTGAGTCGGTCAAAGATCCATCATTAGCACACTTTGTGCGCAACACATTGCTCTCCATTTTAGGGGTTGAACAGGAATGCCGCAATTTAGTAATCGAAAGGTACACAGGGTCAGCCCCCCTCCGACTCCCAATAAGCCATGCCCAAGAGTTAACCTCTTCAAGTGCCTCAATTATTTACGCAAAATGGCTTTCTGGTCCACTTCTCACCGAGTGAAAAATATGATATGGGAGGATCACAAGCTTTTTATTTTTCAAAACTATTCAGTGGAACTGACCAGGGCTCGTAAGGCATTCTCATCTATATGCTCCCAACTCGTTTCAGAGAGCCGCAAGTTTGGCTTGTTATACCTGGCCCGACTATACATATATGAAGGTTCACCTCATAAAGATTTCACTACATCTGCAGATGCCACTGCATATCTTCAGGAATTATCTCAGGCATCTTTAACCGATATAAGTGATCAACCCACAGGTTGAGATTTGTGTCCCTTTCGAGAAGCTGGATATGACGGAACTACATCCTCAACACGTATTCCTCTGCTGGACCACCCACTTTTGGCTGATCTGCCACATGAGTTATTTCTCAGGTCTACCTATTTCCTCTGTTTTGATATTCTAATATCTACGCATTCTACTATATGTATGCATATTTCGGGAAAGGGTCCACTACTCTTTCCAGGGGTTGCTATTTTATTTTGTATTATCCCTACTATTCTCACTCTGGCTGGTAGTTTATATAACCCTAAACACTTGATATGTGATATCTTGTTGACAACTGTTTCTCAGTGGAATCACAGTATTCTGTTGCAATTTTTCCTCTGGTTATGTCTTTTCTTTCTTAACCAATGTATACAGTGTCTCATGACATTCTCCACTTTTGGAATGTCTGTCTTCCCTCTTCCTCTTCCTTTCCGTTTCCCTCTTTCCCTTCCCATTCCCTTTTCATGGTGTTTTCATACTGTATACCTGGTCTGGCCTATGTCATATTTATGTCTTACTTCACATTATGTCTTTTCTTAGCATTGGATCCTGGAATGATGGAGATATCCACTCCCCTGCTAAAAGGAGAAAGGTTCTTCTATATCTTAACAAAACGAAAATTTATATCGTAATGCTCCAGAAAACACACCTGCTCCCACATGAGATTATGAAGCTTAATATGTTAAATTGGTGGGTACTCGGATACAGCACATTTAATTCTAAGGCTAGAAGAGTGGCAATTCTGAGCAAAAACACATCCCACTAGAAGTAGTATCTACTCTCTCTGATCCTGAGGGAAGATATCTTGTAGTTACAATTAAGATCAAAAGCCGTACTTATGTGTTTTGCAATATTTATGCCCCGCATGCTTATTCCAAAAAAAATTTTCAGAGAATTCTAGCGCTCCTTACTCCCTTGCTTTCCAATCCTAAAATATTAGGTGGAGATTTTAATCTTATTTCCTCTGGTTTACTAGATAAATCACAACCATCTAAAGTCCCCCCTTTGCAACTGAAGATGGGAATTCCTTTATTAGTCAAAAGATTGCAATCTATAGATACATGGAGAGCCCTAAACCCCACTGAAAGAGAATTTACCTGCCTATTGGCAGCACACCAGACTCTTTCAAGAATTGACTACATTCTAATTTCCCATTCTCGTTTCCCTAATTTAGAGGCCTCTAAGATAGAAACAATTTCCATCTCTGACCATGCTCTAGTTTCAATCCTTCTATGTATTGCAGATGAGGCCCCTATGCCCAAACTCCGTATTTAGCTAAATCCACTAAATTCAGAGATAGAGTAGAATCCGTATGGGAAGAATACAGACTCAATAAAGCCACCCACCTTGACTCAGATCCTATATTAGTTTGGATGACAGCTATTTCTGTACTCAGAGGAAATATTATCTCGTATATCTCCTGGGCTAATAAAAAATATGCTACTCAGTATCTAGATGCCCAGACTTCACTGACAACAGCCTTTCAGCATTTCAAAACCCACCCTTCCTCTCAAGCTAAACAATCTGATCTCTTAGCCAAAACACATCTCAATGAATTTATGTCCCAAATGGGAGACAGATATTTATTCTCTGTTAACTATCATTTTCACAAATTTGGCAACAAGACGGGGAAACTTTTGACCAATCTTCTCAATGGATCTCACCCTCCTATGGTAACGCAACCTTTAAGGATGGCTCAGGGCACCCTCACAACTACTAATGCAGAGACAGCAGAAGTACTCCGTTCTTTTTACATTAATCTCTTTTCTGAAGCTAACATACCTCACGCAACAACTCACACAAGTCCTGATCTCTCCCCTGATTACTGGAACACTATACCTTGCCCTAAGCTTACCCCTGAATTAGCCCAGCCACTCACAGCTCTGATTTCCATTGAGGAAATCAAACATGCGATTAGACATACTAAAGGAAATAAAGCCCCCGGGCCTGATGGTTTTAGTGATGATTTTTATAAAATCCTCCTCCTTAGGATAGGTGACACTTTAGTGGCAGTCCTCAATTCCCTTCTCAAATCCCCTACTTTACCCCATCATTTCAATTCAGCCATCTTGAAAGTTATACCAAAACCTGGCAGGGATCTTACCCTACCTGGCTCCTACCATCCCATATCGCTTCTTAATTTGGATTATAAATCGCTTACTAAAATTATTGCGGACCGTTTGAAAATTCTTTTACCTGAACTCATACATTCAGACCAAACGGGTTTTATTTGGTGATGACACTAAGAGGTGAATGTTAGGAGAGCTCTTCCGTGGCTACATCATCCACCACCTCGCGAGACCATATGATCCTCTCATTAGATGCTGAAAAGGCATTTGACCTGGTAATGTGGTCCCATTTATTTAAAACCCTCTCACATTTTGGCTTTCCAGAATTGTTTATACACATTCTTAAATTGTTATATTCTTCCCTGCAGACCGAAATCTCTTGTAACGGTTTTCTCTCCCCTCATTCACGATACAAAAAGGAACTAGGTAGGGTTATCCTCTCTCCTCTTCGCTATCACTTTAGAACCCTTGGCCATTGCTTTAAGAGGTTCCCCACTTTTCAAAGGTATCAGAGTTGGCAATGTGAAAATCTGAAAAAAGCTCTACTCGCCGATGATATGTTATTATTCATCTCAGATCCGGAATTTTCAATTCCTGAAATATTGTGAATAACTGAATCCTTTGGATTGAGAGCTGGATACCGAATAAACATTGACAAGTCTGAAATATTGTTCCTTCACAAAGACCATCCGCCCTTCCCACCATCTTCTCCCAATTCTGTGTTTAGGTGTACCTCTATGAAAATAACCTATCTCGGGATACAAATTCCCGCAGATTTATCCATTTCTCCTCCATTATTACGAAAATTGACACTATGTTAGATAATTGGAAACTTCTCCCCCTCTCTATTCTAGGCAGAGCAGCAGTACTCAAAGCATTATCTTCCCCAAGATATTCTATATAATGCAAATGTTGCCCATTAGTCTTTCCAAATAGGACATTCTCCATCTTCGACAAATTATGACACGTTTTAATTGGAAATCCAAGAAACCCACTATATCACTCAATAAACTCATGGCCTCTAGACAAACAGGGGGCATTGGGATTCCTCACTACTCTGCCTACACACTCGCAGTTCTCTTTAGATATGTTGCTGATTGGCTGTTAGAAAGAGAAGTTTTTACAAACAAAAGTTTAGACAGAGCTGTATTTTTTCCATACTCCCCAGGTGCATTGCTACACTCAAAACCCTCTGATATTCCCTCTTACATACTTCAGAATCCCCTATTCCATGATATTTACTATGCCTGGCTATCTTTGAAATGTAAACTCAATAGGAATCATTTAACATCCCCCTACATTCCACTATGGGGAAACCCCTCCTTCCTCCCATGTCTGCCAAATATTCATTTGTATACATGGAGAGATAAAGGTTTATCAAATTCCGCAAAAGTTTTTGACTCTGGAGGTGGGTACTTCAATTCTCTGAACTTAAAATGGCTTATGTTCTCCCGCAGGTGAATTTCTACATGTATCTGCAGGCACAACCATTATTTACAATCTTTACCCCCACCTATTGATATCAGAATCCTGCAGGATCAGCTGCCTACACCATATCCGCCATGGCCACGCCCCCCCCCCCCGCATGCACATTCCTAAAGATACAACACACCTTCTGTGTTGCAACTTAAGTGCTGTTTTATTTCAAAGTTTTTATTTTTACTGTTGGAATGAAAATTAATAATTGGTTTTGTGGTATTATTTATAGAGTTTTTACATCCTTTGCAATTTAAGCAGTAATTAAATCCTTTTTGACTGTGTGCAGATTTTTTTCTTTCAAAAGGTATGCAGCTTGCAGTGAGAATGTTTTGTAGGGTTTGGGCCTTCTTGTACACAATATTTGGTTTTGGTGGGATTATATCCTGTAGATCTTGGTCAAGTTTTAGTAGGTAATGAATAACGTCTTAAATGGACTTTGCGCCTTTTTTTCTTTGTATTATATTAGGTCTTCTCTTTTGAGGATCTCAATTCTTTTCAAACTTTTGTTAATCAACTCCTGTGGGTATTTCCTTTCCATGAATCTTTGTTTGAGTAATTTGCTCTGTTCAACAAACACCTCAATGTCTGTGCAATTTCTTTTGATTTGCTGAAATTGTCCCACAGGGATGTTCCCAATCCACCTGGGGTTGTGGTTGCTAGATGAGAGAAAATACTGTAGTTGTTACAATCCACTTTCTTGAAAAAGGTCTTGGTTTTGAGGGTATCATTCTCAATGTATATTTCCAAGTTTAAACTGAAACTTTGTTCAACTAAATGTACGGGTGAACTCCAATATGATTTAGTTATTATTTAGGTATATTAAAAATTCAGTTAATGTTAGTTCTTTCCCACTAAAGATAAAGAGTATGTCATCTATAAAACTTATCTGGTGTTTTAGATGGTCCTTGAAGGGGTTCTCTTGCCAAATGTTGTCATCTTCCTACTTTACTACAAAAAGATTTGTGGAACTTGGCGCAAAACGACTTCCCATCGCTGTCCCGGTGACTTGCTTAAAGAATTGGTTCTGATGCCAAAAGTAATTAAGATACAGAATAAATTCTATACTGCTCATGATGAAGTTTATTTGGTTGTTCAACATGGTGTTCAGATAATGGTTAGTGTGAGAGCAGCCATCTGCATAGCGAATGCATGTGTACAGCGATTTGACGTCACATGTCACAAGATAGTAGGTATCATACCAGCTGAAATTCTTGAGTAGTTGTAAAACTGAGGTGTGTCCTTGATGTAACTTCTTTGTTGTGTCACCAGTTATTGTAAGAACTGATCTACATAATAAGTTTGATGTTAGTGACTTTATGCCGGAAACTATCGGCCTGCCAGGGGGGTCATGTGGGCCTTTATGAAGTTTTGGTAATTGGTAAAATATGAGTATTCTGGGTGAATTGATGTTTAAAAATTCATATCCTTTCTTATAAGGACTCCTAATATTACTCCCTCATCTAGCTGTTCATTTAATTTCTCTTTTATATTGGTTAGTTGGGTCTTCTTCCAATATTCTGTATGTGATTGTGTCCGATTGTAATCTATTTGTTTCAGATAGGCAGTTTACTTTATCCATAACTACTAATCCTCCACCCTTGTCAGCTGTTTGATCACAATATCTTTGTTTTTCTTCAGTTCTTCCAAAGCTTTTTTCCCCCTTTGTTGATGTTCATTTTGATGCGTGGTTTGTCTGGAACTTATTAATGTCTATTTCAACTAGCTTTTGAAAGGACTCTAGTGCTGCTCCCTTCATATGGCTTGGGGAAAAAAATTCTCTGGGGTTTCAGATCCATATGAATAACACGATCCACTGTTGCATCCCCTATTTCACTTTTCCTATTTTTTAGGCAGAGCTTCCTCATAAATTTATGTAGATCAATGTGCATCTCAAATGTATAGGGAATATGTCATGGCTGCCGACACTTGAGACTCCTGGAGGAGGCAGGCCTACTAGGCACAATAAACTGGGGTGGTCTTTAGCAATTACCTTTCCATGAAACTCAGTATCACAGGATAAAAGTAAAATAGAATTTATTCACAAAACAATTATAATCAGCAAGGTCTTATATAAAGTCTCAAACAGCACAGAGATTCATATATGCATCAATAAGTATAGGAGAGAATCCCCAAATATATATAAGCAGTCTTTAGCATATAAGAACTAATGTGGTAGGGAACCCTGAGTCCAGAATGAGGCTAACACCTCAGGATGACATTAAGGACCTTTGCCAGGGTAGAACCCTGTAGTAATGGAAATCTGGAGCAGAGCGGACCCTGCAGAATAGTATAGTTCCTGAACAGGGCCATGCCCTATAGTGCAGTGAGAGATGAAGCAAACTTGAGCCTTGTAGTATAGTGAAGACGGAGCAGGGTTAAGCCCTGTAAGGTGATGAGATTCTAGAACGGGGTTGAGCCCTGCAGCGAGGCTAGAGTTTGTAGCAGGGTTGAGCCCCGTAATGCAGAGAAGATTGAAGCAGGGTTGAACCCTGTGATGCGATGGGATTCCAGAACAGGGTTGAGCCCTGCAACGTGGCTAGAGTACGGAGCGGGGTTGAGCCCCGTGATGTGGAGAAGATTGTAGCAGGGTTGAGCCTTGTGTCGTGGCTAGAGTACGGAGCTGGGTTGAGCCCTGTGATGCGGAGAAGATTGTAGCAGGGTTGAGCCCTGTGGTGTGGCTAGGGTTCGGAGCGGGGTTGAGCCCTGTGAAGTGGAGAAGATTGTAGCAGGGTTGAGCCCTGTGGTGTGGCTAGAGTATGGAGTGGGGTTGAGCCTTGTGATGCAGAGATGACACTGTAATGGTGCAGTTGACAACTGTAACAGGGATGAGTTCAATATACACAGGAACGAAAAGACAACAGGTAAAGTGCAGCAAAATGATGAAAGCACAATGATGGAGCAAAAGCAATACTTAGACAATAGGAATGCTGGGCTCTGTAGTGCAGGGGATAACTGGCATCAGAAGTTCATCTGGAATATAACAAAGTCCACAGCACTCCACAGGCACAGCGGGGATCTGGCAGGAGTCCAAGAAAAGACCTGAAAGCAATGTTGCACAGACACTGAGACACAGTTAGTAACAGGCTTTATACTAGAGGTTTGTGATCCATAGAAAGTTTCAGAACATGTGACCCAAATGGAAACAGGTTTGAAATAATGAGCAATCTAGAAATCCCACAACCTGACAACACCTGGGAAACAGATGATCACTTTAACACTCTATCCCCTGAATGAGAAGCATGCCAGCAAGCAGGATAGCTCCTCCAACGACCACAATGGAACTTTGGCAAAAGTAGTCTATCTTTATGTACTGAAATAGTCGCAGTCCTGACAGAATAGATTGGGGCGCAAACTTGAGTCCTTTTTTAATAGACTTATTTGATCATTAGTGAGAATTGTTGAGCTCAAATTAAAAATGCCTCCTTTTTGGCTATCTTATCATTCTGCCCTTCTTTTCCACTTTTTTTATTCTGCATGCTCCTTCTGTTCCTCTCTTTTCCCATTTACTCTCTTTTTGTTTACCTGTGGTGTGGTTACCAATTCTTAAACACCCCCATAATTTCTAAAATAATCTTCTGCTGAGTCGATCCTTCTTATTTCTTTAAGCTATTTCTTTCTTCTTGTCTTTCTGTAGAAGTACAGTATGATCCTTATTTGCAATCTTCTGTCTCAGTTGATATGTCAGATATTCATTTTGTTTCATCTGATTCTCTTATCCCAGTTTCAAATGATTTGTGTGCTATTTGGAATCTATTCTATGAGCAATGGTTATAATTTTCGGGGTGACTTCTTTTGTTAAAACTGAAAATGTTTGCATTGTGGGGTGGTATGTTCTCTTCATGGTTTGATCTTTTGGGGTGTTAAATAGATGGTTTCTCTGATAGCTGGGAATTGTAACTCCATTCTTATAGTATTTGGTGTATTCATCTGTAGTTGTTCTATTTTGTTCTCTTTTATTTTTTAGATTGATCTTGGGTCGGGATAAGTTGGGGTCACATGCTTTTTTATCTTTTAAGTCTCTGAAGAAGTTCCTCCTCTTTCTTTCTTGTATGTCACCCTCTCATCTATTTTGTTATTGGTAAGCTTTTTATAGTCTTCCATATTTTTAACCGCTGTTAATTATTTTTCTAGTTTCTTTAAGTTTTCTTGTATTTCTTGCAAAGATTTGTTTCTGTTACATATAATCAGTTGTATAAGTCTACCTGAACTTTCATCAAGGATTTTGTTCCTTTTTAAATAGAACTCTTTGTTTTTGGAATAAAAGTGAGATTTTGTTGTATTTGCAATCCTCTGGCAATTAGATTGCACTCTAGATATCTTATGAGTATAGAGATCTCCCACCATTGTTTTATCTCAGCTATGAATAGTTTCTCCAACCCCAAAAATTTGTGCACAAAAACCATAACTTCTTCCTTCCGTGTATAAACCTTTACTATTTAAATCTCCACTAAAAAAGTCATTCGTCACAAAATTTCTCTGAGTGTGGGTAATGTCTGACATGTTAGAAATGGGTGCTGCTTAGATTATATATAAAACAATATATATCCAGTATAACAATTTGTTAATCTAGCGCTTCCATATGTGTTTGAAAAGCTGTTTTCGATATATAGTAATCCCTAAGGAATCCAAGAGTAACCATGATGTAACTAGTGAAGAGGTAAAAATTATTTTATATGCAATGATAATACAATAGATATTTCTGCTATTTTTGTTTTTTCTTTAGATTGGTATTGTAGGAATTTCTGAGAAAAGTGTGAAGCCAACTATCAGATTCCAGAGTCCATTTTATTGAACCATATTCAAGCATGGGAAGAAACAAAGTCAGTATTCCCAATGGGGGCAGAGATACAAACAGGATGGTGTGATAGCGCTGTGTGACACTCCATAACCAGGTGAGTAAATACAAGGTGCGGTAAGAGTGGTATGTGTACCAATAATACTAGGGCATTACCTCTAGGTAAGTAGATTCCTCTCTTCTGGTACTCCCTCTTTACCACACAGATGGTCGGTTCTTTATATTCTTCTGGCAGTCAACCCCAGGCACAAATCATACACACCAGTAATACATTTATTTATTTGCTCTGACTGGAGATGTCCTGAAAGTATTTGGAACCAATCTCTGAAAGTAATCACTTTGGTACTTGTATTTCTGCCAACATAATATTACATTGATATAAGAGATATGTACACCAGCCATGCACTGCTACAGAAAATTTTCAGCATTTACAAGTATTATCTTTTTACACTATTGATAAACTATAGTGCTTCCCGGAAATATTGAACCACCACATTTTAATAACTGTAAGATAGACAAGAATTGATAAAACTACTGTATGTATACAACTACTATAGATTAGTTTTATATTATAATTATCATAAGAAAATGTCCAAGACAATCATTGGTACTTAGCTATTACAGACTCTAAATCATAACAATAAACTATAATAGCCATATGTTTTCCATCATGCACATGGAGAGTTGGTTGCAAACCCTGGTTTGATGTCCACAAATAAGCTATTATATACTTAGTTTTATAACCCAGTCCGGAGTCCCTGGTACCGACCCCTATGGCCCATCTCCCATCCACGTGACCAGAAGAAACCCCGGGCACTGCAGAAAGGTCCACTAAGGCTACATTCTCAAGTAGCGGGACGCCTCGGAACACTACAAGATATATTTATGCATTTATTCTTATTTTGCATCTATAAGAGGGCAACAAGAGTGTTTTTTCCTATCAGGACACATTACTGTATTTATTGTTATTCTACAATATCTCTAGCCATATCCTACTGATGCCATTTAGTTTGTTCTCTCTTACATTGTATCCTGTACATTGCGCGTCATCCTAATTAGTAAAGTATCTACTGCATTATACCGCATATGCCTATTTGTTAATATCAGTACTTACATCGCTCTCACGCATAATTAGGGGTTGAGCACAGGATAGGCGGCCCCCAGTGCGCAGTGGTCTTTTATCCATTAATAGCAGGACCCCTAGAAGGCTCAACTACTTTTTATCCTAACAGGACTGAAGTTGTTAGGTGTCTCTGTTGCATACTCTATGAGGTTTTTTATCTGTCTCCTTCAGCCAATTATTATCAATGACCACTATGCACTGACCCCTAGTTACCAAACTCCAACAAGTAAAGCTTTTCAGAGTTGGGCCTGTTGGTTTATGTAATCTAATCGCTTTATGCCTATGGAGGCATATTTAAAATAGAGGGATCTTACAATCCCTTTCCTGCAGCCTCCGTTTGGCTCCAGAAACTGACATTTTATCATGGTCACTGATACTCTCTGTATTATATTGCAGTCATTGTGATGCTCTGTGTATTGTATGGCAGTCACTTGGATGCTTTGTGTATTGCTCTTAGTATTATATGCCGGTCACTGATGTTCTCACTATTATATGCTGCACTCTGTATTTATGTAATTCTGTATAACATGTTGTACTCTTTAGCAGTCACTGCAAAGCTCTGTGAAATGTGTGGCATCACTGTTATGCTCTCTGTATTGTAAGACTTGCACTAGGATGCTCTGTGGTGGGTGAGGTAGTGTTTACAGACAGCTTTACTTAACTTTGAGTCCTGAGTCTGAGGCAGGGGAGGCATCGAGCTGAGTCTTTGCCCTGGGAGACAGAAAGCCTAGCTTCACTTCTGCTATATAATACTATTAGCATTCCAGGCTATGGGCCTGATTGAGACCCGGTCGCAAGCGCTATGCGCTCGCCACCGGGTCAATGGTGGGCCAGTGCGCATGCGCATGACGGAGCCGGCTCCGTCGTGCGCATGCGCAAGACCCAGATAGCGACGGGTACTCCATCGCTCCGGGTCTCGCAACAAAGGGGGCGAGCTGTCGATGTTGAGTGACAGCTCGCCCACTTTGGTGGGCGGGACGGGGGAGTGAATGGCCAAACGGAGGCGTTCCCATGTGAACGCCTCCGTTTGGGGGCGGCCCCACTGACATCACGAGTGATGTCAGTGGGAGAGATTTCGGCTCTGTTAGAGCCGAAATCTCTCTGGGACTTGCGGCAACGAGACCCTGCCACAAGGGTCTCGTCACAAGCCTGATGGTCGCGATGGTCTTGACCATCGCGACCATCTTTCTGGCCGCTCGCTATAGCTGTGGGTGGAGGCCGTTCTAAAAAAAAAAAAAGACCGGCCCTGATTCAGAGCGAGCGCTCTTTCAGAGCGACCGGCTCTGAATTCAGGGCCAATATTCCTTATACTTTATAAACAGGGAATGTTAATTCCACATATTGCAATATATGATAAGATGACCGTCTGCATTAAAGTCTTCCCCATCAGTCCTACAGTATTCCTTCAGAACTGTAAACAGGGCAATTGCTATCACATGAATGTGTTTTGTTTACTTGATTCTCATTGTCAGGGAGATTCCCTGAAATAGTAGCAATTTTCCTGTCTTCCTGAAGAGTCTAGCAATCGCCCTAATTGTACCTTACCCCTATTATGAAGCTGTTATAAAAAAGAAAAACAGAGATATATACATTCAAATGGGATTATTAGTATAATTTCCCTGCATTGGGTATAAGGCACAATGATCCCTACGGCTACATGTATTTTCTGAAAAGTATCAGTGTTTTTTCATCAACAAATAGATTTTACTGACTGCTTTTGGGTTTGTTTATATTTGGATATAAGTCAGGTTTATGACACACCCACAGATGTACACGCCCACTTTACCCCAACGCTCATAGGTGGTACTTTCACAATGTCCCTGAAATGCATTTTCAAAACTAGGTAAGTATGATTTAGGGGCATATTTAGTATGCATCTTACCCCCGGAAACTATAATTTCTTATTACTGCAAGTTGCAACTATAAGAATTTTTTTCCAAAGGGATTTATTAAAAGTGTCTTGCAGGGGCATTGGGCCTGATTCAGATATGGACGCTAAACGCTGAGTCTTTGAATGCCAAAATATGCAAAAGTTGCAGGAGGTGTCTTGTGAAAAAAACACCTACTGACCTCAGCACCTCCAAAAAACTGGGGCGACATGACTCTGTTCTTCAGTCACGCTGGCCGTCTCTTCCCCTTTGCCGGCCCCAAATGACCGCAGCATGTCAATCATGCTGCTACTTAGGGGGCTCTGCAAGCCCCGATGGTTGCGATGGTGTTCACCATCGCGATCATCAACCTGGTCGGTCGCTAAGCTGTGGGTGGTAACCCACAGCTTAGCTAGCGACCAGTAGGCCGCACTAGAAAAAAGGAAGCGGCCGCCCTCATTCAGAGAGAGCGATCGCTTCTTGCGACTACCTCTGAATGAGGGCTACTATTTTATACATGTATGATTTACTATGTATCAGATTTGTTATATCTCATGTGTGTCAAAATTGCTAACTTTGAATATGTATATTAAATTTGTTATATACACTGCTCAAAAAAATAAAGGGAAGACTAAAATAACACATCCTAGATCTGAATGAATGAAATATTCTTATTAAATACTTTGTTCTTTACATAGTTGAATGTGCTGACACCAAAATCACACAAAAATTATGATTGGAAATCAAATTTATTAACCCATGGAGGTCTGGTTTTAGAGCCACACTCAAAATTAAAGTGGAAAAACACACTACAGGCTGCTCCAACTTTGATGTAATGTCCTTAAAACAAGTCAAACTGAGGCTCAGTAGTGTGTGTGGCCTCCACATGCCTGTATGACCTCCCTACAACGCCTGGGCATGCTCCTGATGAGGTGGCAGATGGACTCCTGAGGGATCTCGTCCCAGACCTGGACTAAAGCATCTGCCAACTCCTGGACAGTCTGTGGTGCAACGTGGCGTTGGTGGATGGAGTGAGAAATGAAGTCCCAGATGTGCTCAATTGGATTCAGGTCTGGGGAACGGACGGGCCAGTCCATAGCATCAATGCCTTCGTCTTGCAGGAACTGCTCACACACTCGAGCCACATGAGGTCTAGCATTGTCTTGCATTAGGAGGAACCAAGGGCCAACCGCACCAGCATATGGTCTCACAAGGGGTCTGAGGATCTCATCTCGGTACCTAATGGCAGTCAGGCTAACTCTAGCGAGCACATGGAGGGCTGTGCGGCCCCCCAAAGAAATGCCACCCCACACCATTACTGACACACTGCCAAACCGGTCATGCTGGAGGATGTTGCAGGCAGCAGAATGTTCTCCTTGACGTCTCCAGACTCTGTCACGTCTGTCACATGTGCTCAGTGTGAACCAGCTTTCATCTGTGAAGAGCGCAGGGCGTCAGTGGCGAATTTGCCAATCTTGGTGTTCTCTGGCAAATGCCAAACGTCCTGCACGGTGTTGGGCTGTAAGCACAACCCCCACCTGTGGATGTCGGGTCCTCATACCACCCTCATGGAGTCTGTTTCTGACTGTTTGAGCAGACACATGCACATTTGTGGCCTGCTGGAGGTCAATTTGCAGGGCTCTGGCAGTGCTCCTCCTGTTCCTCCTTGCACAAAGGTGGAGGTAGCGGTCCTGCTGCTGGGTTGTTGCCCTCCTACGGCCTCCTCCACGTCTCCTGATGTACTGGCCTGTCTCTTGGTAGTGCCTCCATACTCTGGACACTACGCTGACAGACACAGCAAACCTTCTTGCCACAGCTCCCATTGATGTGCCATCCTGGATGAGTTGCACTACCTGAGCCATTTGTGTGGGTTGTAGACTCCGTCTCATGCTACCACTAGAGTGAAAGCACCGCCAGCATTCAAAAGTGACCAAAACATCAGCCAAAAAGCATAGGAACTGAGAAGTGGTCTGTGGTCACCACCTGCAGAACCACTCCTTTATTGGGGGTGTCTTGCTAATTGCCTATAATTTCCACCTGTTGTCTATTCCATTTGCACAACAGCATGTGAAATTGATTGTCAATCAATGTTGCTTCCAAAGTGGACAGTTTGAGTTCACAGAAGTGTGAATGACTTGGAGTTACATTGTGTTCTTTAAGTGTTCCCTGTATTTTTTTGAGCAGTGTATTACTAAGAGAAGCCTTGTCTAAATATTTTGTTCCAAAGTCAAGTGGTTATTATATTGTAGTAATTTTTAATAAGCTTCACTCTGAAGCACAATCCAACAATCTTTTGGGGTTATTTGGTTTTGAGAATTAACTAGCCAGCTGGTACTGGCTGATTGGAGTAGCAGCTGTGAGTGGGAAAACGAAATTATCTATTTATTTATACTAGCGCAAGGATTTCAGCGGTTGGGAAACCAACAAGCTGTAACATAATGCACAATCAGAGCATCTTTCTCTGCCTGTCTCTCAGCCAGATACCTTATGTATAAAGCGAGCATTTCATGTAAATGCCCGCTGCCCGTCCTCGAAGGTCCCTAGAATTGTCGGGCCCTGGACAGCTGCCTTGTATGTCCATATGTAAAGATGGCTCTGCCTAAAAACACACTTACTTTTACCGTAGACACAGGTTATGGTTTGTCTTTTATAGCCTCTATTTTATTTACCTTATGCGTATTCGTAAAATTCTACTCCAACCCCTAAGTATCATTTATTTTTAGTAAGCAGAACGCATTTCCCATAATTGTAATGGGAAATGTGATCCGACCAAAGTTACTAAATATAAAATGTGAAAAAATACCGGGGAAAGCCCTTTGATAATAACGCCACCTGAAGATGGCATTATCCAGGGTCTCCCCCAGTTACCGGACTCCTGCTCCGCTCTAACGTGCAGAGCAGAGCCCAGAGCCGGCCCCAGTAATCAGGTGTGTGGTCTAAACAGACCACACGCTGTTTCACTGTAAAAAAAAAAAAAAAAAAAAGTTTAAAAAAAAACAAACTTACCTGAGTCCAGGGACTGGAGTTTGGGGCTCCGGTGATGTCCTCCCTCCGGTCAGCAGGTCTTCCATGCTGCACTGGGGCCCGGTCGTCACCTGACAGGGTCCCAGTGCAGTATGGGATGTCAGCTGACCGGAGCGACAGAGGACATCACCGGAGGCCCGATAACTGCAGGCAAGTGTAATTAAGGGAGGAGGTGTGGCGGGGGTCCACAATAGTGGGGGGTGGGGCTTAGTGATGGGGCTGGGCTTGGTGACGGGGGGGTAGCAGCGGTGGCCGGACAACACATGCGCGGGGCACTTGTCACAGTATTTTTTGCGAAAATACCATGATAAGGCTCCGGAGGGGATTCGCAGGGACAGAGCTTTCTCGCAAGCTCTATCCCTGCAAGGGATTTGTAGTAAATCCCTGTGATATTGCCTGAATTCGCAATGCGAATTCAGTCGGTAATATCACACTACAATCTGCATTACAAATGCGATTTGTAGTAAATAGAGCCCTTGGCCTTCTTTTGTATTTGCATATCGCTGCATTGTGTATATCTTTCTCCTTTAATCCCTATAACTACCCCCATCTCTTTCCTTAAACCTTCTTCTGGCTCCCCATTCTTCTTCCACTTCTCCCTCTGCACCACTTACCTTTCTCCTTCTCTTCAACTGAAATCCATGGAGTCCTGGTGGAGGATGATCCAATACCAAAGCTGATGTGATGATGGCAGGTACAGTAAGCGCAATCTTAAGATTTGAATAGTTTTAGTTCAGACACTTTTGGTCAGAGATTCACAAGCACTAGGAGGCATATTTAATCAAATCATGAAAAGCCCTATTTTTACCAGGATGGTTTTACCTTTCAAAAAATCGTCGCTTTAAATCTTGCGGCTACCTTGCTAAAATCTTAGCACTTGCTGCAACTCACAGGCTACTATATTTGACCCCATGTTAACTTCTGTATACTATACCTTAAACCACATTTTAAAAATGGGCCAGTGCTGCTGTATGTTCTTGCCTGCAGGGCTAAAATTTGCCAGTCAAACACTGAATGTAATCAGACATCTTACCTCTTCAACACCATGGAACACTTTTTTGGGTTCACTCAACTCATCTGTCCTAAGATTATCTAGCACCACTTGTACTTTTGGCAAATTGCTGTCCTAGGGCCTGATTCACTTCAGATTGCAATATTGCGTACACATGCAGTTCAACTGCAATAGCAAGCTAATCCATTGCGATTGCAATGCAAACTCAGCACTACTTTACCTTACACACATCCATAATACTTAGCAGAATAGTGAAACAATCGGTACAATCGAGTACTATCGCAGCCTCACGCACAGTTGCACAAGCCCTGACGTTACTCTGAAATTGCTAACAACCACGCACGCTATGAGACCTCACACTGTGTAGGCTGTCGCAGGGGTAATTTATGCACCCCACTGCAACTTCCTGCGAACACACTGGCACGCCTGTGTTTCCCTGACCACCGCCCCATAACCACCCACAAGCGGCACTTCCTGTCAATCACTCTGTGATGGGTCTGCGTATCCTCTGCGATCGCAAGCGCAGAATGCAACAATCGGCCGATTGTGTGCGTAATCGCAGCTGCGATCGGTAATGAATCAGGTCCCTAGTCTAATCAAAAATTACAATGTCATAAAGGTTACATGACACAAACTGGCAAAGAGATGCCCAAACAGCAACATTGTATACTAAAAGAGGCCTTATGTGGTGGAAAATAATGTTGTTACCTAGGCCTTAATAACACAGGTCTGCAAAATTTAAGGTATTGAAAGCTTCTTTAATAATACTTTTATATTCTTAATTATACTCCTTTGTACATCAAGAAATAGTATATTAAATAAAATTACCACATCACATTTACCTATAAAGGGGTTATATACATTTTTAAGAAAAAACAAGAAGTTTAATTGTTTTGACATATTTATTGTGAAATACAAAGAAGTGTAGATGATATCACTGTGTTTTTGTCTTAATTACATAATAAAATAACAATAAAATCAAACAATAATAGAAACAAAACCATAATTATTAAAAAATCATTAATATCTTGTTTTTTTTTGTCTTCAAACTTCGTTTTGTCACTTTTCGCTTATCAGCTTTTTCTGTGTCATCTCTGTGTATCATTCAGCGGTAGTCAGCCATCATGCTGACGTCCCAACGACCCGGTATCTTCTTCTACACCTTTAACATCTTGGTGGAACCTTCCACCCTGGTTCTTCACTGTAGTCTCCGAGATCATTCGGGAAATGCTCAATATGGCAATTCAAAAAATGTACCTTTAAACTTATATTGCAGCCAAAACTTCTGTAACTATTAAGCATTTCCCTGACAATTTCTTTGTAGTTTGGATCCTTGACAATGCCTAAAAAATTTTTAATCACTTAAGTACTGTATGAGTGGTGTGTACTGTATATGTACTGTGTGTGTGTAGTGTGTAGTGTGTGTGTGTGTGTGTGTGTGTGTGTGTGTGTGTGTGTGTGTGTGTGTGTGTATATGTATGTATGTGGTGGTAGTCAGAAGTTAAAATGAGCCTACACAAGGAAAAACTGTGTTGCATCTGTTGTATTTGGTTCAACCTTCGCCAGCTCACCTTGTAGTTGTAGTTGTTGTGTGTGCAATGTTCCTTTAGACAGTATGGGGTTTAGGCCCTTTGTAAATTTCAGCTGCAGGACCATGTGGACCTTAATGTTGCACTGGGCGGGGGGAAGTTTTATTACGAGAACTGAATTGCAATGTTCTATACTACCGACTGAATTCATTTAAGACAATGTTTTCTAATAAATGTAGGCAGAATACATTTATTACTTTAAAGAATATGAAAAAAATGACTTATTCATATAAAACGTGATGTGATATGCAAAATCGGGAGTCATTTTCGTGTTTAGAAGCCAAAAATCTATAAGTATAACATAAATTTGTTAAAAAAGCTTTTTCATCGCAGACCTGTGTAATAGGTACCCGCCAATAGCCCTTGTCAAATCTAGGGTTGTAAAATATCGGACATGTCCTAACTTCTCATTTAATTAATCTGCTCTTGGCATGAGATAAGATATTCACATTAAATCTTGAGATTTTGTTTTGTTTATTAAAGTAGTTGCAAAACATATGGACTCATCTGGTTTGAGGATTACGATTATAGTACTAGACCACTCACTATTTGATTCCACAATGATCCCTAAGTCTAACATTTCCTGGACCGCACCTGACATTGCATGTATTTATTTGGGCTTCTAGAACTCGGTAGGGTTTCAGACAAACTTGCATTATACAGTCTGTTATAATATCACGTTGTAGTGCACCCTGTGAACTGTGAAAATAGGCAGTGATTCTTCTGTAAGAACTCTCTACACTCTTGTTTCTGAGATACTGATAGAGTTTATGCAACTTCTACTACCAGCAATACTATTCATTTAGTGCAGTCAAGTTGCTCAAAGCACAAAGTACTTCTCTATCTTTTCAGAGCCTAATTAAGTTCACATTTTTTGTTTTGTTTTTTTAAGAAAACAACAGGTGAAGGCAACACATATGGCACAATGGAATAGTATAATGGAACCAAAAAGAAAGCATAGAAAAACAACAACCATATAATCCATGTGTTAAAAGGGAGAAGTGGGGGAGGTGGGGCTGGTGGTTATCAAGTATATAACTGAGAGTAAGGACAATAGAGGACTTAACTCAGTGCCTTAGTTGTTGGCAAAAGATGCAGACTGTGGGGCCCAAATCTGGTGGCTTCCATGTCATCTTTATCATGGAAGTGGGAGGTCATCTTTTTCGGAATGGGCATGTAATACTGGCAGTCAGGATGCCTCCTGTCAAAATACCAGCAGCGGCATTCCGATAGTCGGTATCCCAACAGGGGTCTTGTAGCCTAACCCTAACCCTCCCCACCCTGCATCCTAACCTTCCCTGTTAGTGCTTAAATCTAAGTCCCCCCCTTTGTGCTTAAACCTTACCCTCCCCCATAGTGCCTAACCCCCCCCCAGTGGTGCATAACCCAAACCCCCCTAGGGGTGCCTAACTCTAACCCCACTATGCTGCCTAAACCTAACACTACCCTCAACCTCAGCTAACAGCTAAGAAGCCCCGTCGTTCGGGGTGCCATCTGTCTAGATGCAGGCATCGGGATTAAGATAGGCGTTGGTATTTCGACTCCTATCTTAAGTCCCGTGTCGGGCTTGCACCATCGGGATTTAGACCGGCGGCATCCCATCCGCCGGGCTGCTAACCACAGCCCATCTTTTTCATATGGGCAAGAAGCTATATGTAAGATTTTAGGGAAGAGACGCCAGGAGGTACACCCTGATTCCAGGATGACACAAAGCATTGCTGCAAGGATGTGCACGGCTAGTTTTGTCAAGTGTGGGTCACTTAGCAAAACTAGCCTGAAGAGGGTAGCAAAGTAAGAAGAAATACCAAGGATCGTTCCAGATTGGGGTTGTTTTTGTACTGGTTACCTGGATGATATACATTTCTGTCACCTGCATATTCTGGTATTTCAATGGCCTTTGCACTTAGCTATGAAGTTACTTTCCACCGTAGGTATTAGGGCTAACACAACCAATGGGGTCCTAACCATTGCGGTCCTTATATATACTCGACTCTAAGCTTCCTGAGCTTGTTGCTCATGCTCCTTTATACTTGACAATAGGTTCGCAATTCTATTTAGCATATTGGCAAAATATTTAATTATACTTCGAATGGAGTATTTTCTCACTACCACATCTCCATAGCAATGTCAATTAGTCAACGTGGAAGGCAAAAATACAGTAATTCAAAATGGGCAAAGTCTGTTGAAGTTTGTGGAATCTGCATAATGACAAACATTATATGGTATGGCAATAGACAATGCCAGTCCCTTCAATCCTTAGCTCTTGTTTTTACAGGCATACTCTTTAAGAGTGTTTCACTGGAGGAGCCAAGTGCCCTATCTCCATATTCAGCACGTGCTTACAACGGCGTGTTCTGGCCGGTTTCAAAATACATTACTGCACCAAAAAAGCTGAGTATCTTACTTGTATGAGATGAAATTGTTACATCTTTGAAAGTTTCATAAAAGGTCCAGTGTTATTCTTCTGGCTGCCTAATTGAACCATTGTGCTTAAGGTGTACTGAGAACTATTTAATATTCACTTTTTATGTGCTTATATACGAAGACACGTGGAAACAATTTGCATGGCAGTTTTTTATGCCACACTTTAATAATCCCTAGAAAGTCAGTATACTGAGCAATATAGCCTCAATTATAAGTAGGAATATTGTTATATATTCATTGAGAATTTAAAATGTATTTTATATAATGTATTGCACAATATATGTGTATTTTATACCAGTAAAATAAAATTATATTGTATTATTACATTTGAGCCTGATTGTTTCACCTCACAGGGAGCAGTTGGCATAATCGATAACCTTTAACCACTTGCCTGGCACTAACGCATGAGGTGCGACAGCAGACAAGAGTGCATTACCTGACCAGGTTGCATGTCATGCATTAGTGCTGTTTTTCCAGATCCCCCTTGTGTAATGATGGAATGGATTTCCTATTCCTGCTCAGGCCCCCTGGGAGTGACGTTGCAGTCTGTGACATCTTTGATCACTCCCACAATCACACCCCAGATTGCCTTGTGAACCGCACTCTGGGATGCAAGTGTCTAAACTAAAAGTGCAAGGAGGGGAACATAGTTTCCCTCCAAACACAAATATGCTGATCTCTGCATGTATAGAGATCAGCTGCAGCAGGGTGGACTGTTTATCAGTCTCCTCTGCCCACACTCAGCTGTGCTCTGCAATGAGGAGAGGGGAGGGGCTAGGCCACGGGAGCGGGGGGTAACAGAGGGGGTTCATCTTTGGCATGGGGGGGTGTATTATGCCCCACTAAAAATGTTTTTTCCAGGGTTAAACAAAATAAAATGAATGTACAGTGACACATGGGGAGGGGGGGGCACTAAACAGTGGGGGCCCATTGTCTCAGGGGGTGAGGGTGGGGTCCCTACCCAGTGGATCTTTTACCACTAGGGGGGTGATAATGCTGGGAATCTTTTTATATTGGGGGGTGATCATTGGTGGGAGGTGATTTTATAATGGGAACCTACAGACACAGGGGGGTGCAAAACACCCACTAGGTATGCTTTATTAAAATAAAATATTTAAATATATATTTAAAAATACCTTTCAAACTTTATTAAATTAAAAATAACTGACAATTTCTGAGTGTTTTTGGTAAAACAAAATAGTCAGTTAAGTGGTTAAAATGTACTGGTGTCCCCTAGCAAATTTAACTAAGGGCCCCATGAGGTCCATAGCAATTCTTTTAAATGGTACCTTTGAAATAGAAAAGAGTGCAAATGGGCTCCGAAAATGGGAAATACGGGCAAACACGACATACAGGGCAAGACAATATATTAAATAAAAGTATTTCTTCTTATATGCTTAACCCTTGTGAGGACTTGTGGTCACTGCAATAATCAGCTAAAGAGAGTTTAATGTATTCACATAAATGCACAGTCACTGAAGCAATACAGAAGGATTTATATTTTAACTTTAACAGTACACACCCTACAGGGCCGCCATCAGGGGGGGACTGCCGGGACTAGAGTCCCGGGCCCGGACTCTGGCAGAATGGGAGGGGGCCCGCGCCTGCTCCTGCTCTTCCCACCGCTGTACATGCATAGACCCACTCCAGCAAGGGACAGATTCCTTTTCAATCCACGATCGCAATGGGGGCACCAATGCGGCAAGCCCCGCCCCCATACAACCGCAAATTGCATCATTGTGGAGGGGGTGGGGCCTAATGATGTGAGGTGCACGGGGCCAGCTGCTGTTGCATCAGAGGAAGTGAGTATGCATGTGTCTCTGTATGTGTTAGTGTGTATGTATTATTATAATGTATATATGTGTATGAATGTTAGTGTATACAAGTGTATGTGTTAGTGTGGATATATGTGTATGTATGTGTGTATATACTATATGTTTGTGTATACTGTATATGTGTTAGTGTGTCTATACTGTATATCAGGGTTGCCTACCTTTAACATTCTCTTCCCGGGAGAAGCCCGGGTAAGAGATGCAGCAGGGGGCCGACGGGGGCGGGGCTTGATGATTCGCGTCATTAAGCCCCGCCCCCCGCTGTAAAATTGCCACGATTGGGCACAATTTACATAGGGGGCGGGGCCAAATGCTGTGATTCATGCAGAATCACAGCTTAAGCCCTGCCCCCTTCACGGAGACCCGCGATTGCCGCGGGTATTCTCCTAATTCTGCCCACTTCACTAGGAAGTGGGCAGAATGCGAGAGAAATGCCTACCCTTCCGGGGGTGCGGGGGGTTACCCGAAAAATCGGGAGCGTCCCGCGTAAACCGGGAGGGTAGGCATGTATGCTGTATATATGTGCTAATGTGTATACAGTATATGTGTATGTAAGTGTTAATGTGTATATACAGTATGTGATATATATATATATATTATATGTTTGCTATATACTGTATATATATATATATACATGTATATATACTGTATTAGTGTGTATTTAATAAACACACACGTGTATATGTATATATATTGTAAATATATTAATTTATATTAGAAACCCCCCCCCCCGAACATCCTGCGATTGCCCCATTTTTTTTCCCTTTCAGCTTTTTTCCAGCTGGAAGGAGGAGGAGCCACGGCACGCGAGGAGCAGTGCCAGCTTGACCTGGAGGCGAGGAAGCCAGAAGGAAGGAGCATTCTTCAAGAAGATAGGGTAAGTCATGACTTACGAGACTTAGCAGTAGCTGCCTATTGTATCAGTCCCAGGCCCCACAACTTCTGATGGCAGCCCTGACACCCTAAGACAGATGGATCTTTGTAGAATCAATTCTTGGGTCTTTTTACTTCCTAAGTGCCCCCCCCCTGCATGCTTTTAAGCCATATTTCACACATTCCTATGTGGTTTGGGGCACCACTAATTGTTTTATTACCATGCCTTTAATTTTATATAACCAGTAAAGACCATCATGGGCCATATGGGAAATCTCTTTATCAGGCCTTGGAAACTGAGGTAGGATTTCTTCATTGAGATGTAATGTAATTGGCATAGAATAGCTCAAAGTCTGCTATGTCTATTATGCCTTCTTTCCATCTGCTTTCCACAGCTAATACTGCTAAGGGACAATGACTAGTTGCATCAATAGCTGTTCCTAATGTCCCTCGGAGGGTATGTACTCTTTCTCCCACAAGCCCCAAAATAGTGGAATATCCCTCCCCAAAATTACGCTATGTATGTATAGTCTACACTACACCCACTTTGTAGCAGTCTCTGCCCTTTGGGGTTTCAAACTTTGAGAATGCCAATAGTTTTCGATGTCTCCATGTACATAAATGACCCCAACATAAGCTTCTCTGGGTACACCAGACTGGAATGCACTAGAATTACAAATCACAGTGGGGCAGATGTACTAAGCTCTGGAAAGTGATAAATTGGAGAGTGATAAACTACCAACCAATCAGCTCCTGTCATTTTTCAAACACAGGCTGTAACATGACAGGAGCTGAGTGACTGGTAGTTTATCACTTTCCAACGTATCACTTTCCTGGGCTTTGTACATCTCCCCTAGAGTCTAACAAGTATTCCATTTCCTATCCTTCTAATTTTATGTAGTAGTCAAAGCTGAAAACAGGAGGGCATTTATCCATTGGCTCTATATTGAGGAGACAATTGCTATATGGCCCAGTCCCAGACAAATTCAACAATGTATGGTACCCCGGCCCCTGAAACGATACCCAAATTAAGTGTACATATAGTAACGCCTGTGGATCAGAGCCATAATAAGGGTCGTGAGCGCCAGGTGCATCATGACGTTGCGTATAGGGGAGCACTGCAGCAGCGCCTGGAGAGTCTTGAAGACGCTCCTGGCAGCTGTAATTATGGCAGGGTGCATGTCTGTAGCATCCAAAGGACGCTACACGTGGTACTGCCATAGCGATACTGGCTGTAGGGTGCCGTCCTAGACACCCTGCTAGCCAAAAGCATGGGTGGTGGGCATGGGCTCTGTGCAACCGCATAGGGCACACACCCTAGTTACAGCCCTGCCTTGGACCTTGCTTCAGTAGCTGTTCAGGGAAGCAGTCCATTGTACACCCTTCATAACGGTACAGTCCAGCTTACCCCCAAACAAGCTAATAATTTCTAGTTTAACTTGGAGTAATTTGATTACTGAGATTAAAATAAACTTTTTGGGGCCCAGCTATCAGAAAACTGTACTACCACATCAACCCATTGATCTGTAGGTAACATCTCCCTCTCAGCAGTCCCCTCCAACACTGCAGAGTATGGTTCTATATCATCCGTCATTTTTGTGTAGAGACTTTTTTAATGCCTTCTGGGCATTTGTGGTCTTTGTATGTTTTCTGCAGTTAAGCATAAAGCTGTCTGAAAATTATCATTACCATGCACCTCATTTGTTTAGGCCAGTGTCTGTGTGTTATTGGATGCACTAATCAGTTCCTCCATGTGGTCAGCTTATGTAGGCAACTTCCTCATTTAAGCAGCAACTTAAAAAAAACCTTTGTTAGCTATACACACTTTCCAAACATCTACAGAGATAACTTTAGTTATTTCTATGAATCCCACCCTGCAAATGAACTGATGCGGTCACCATCGCAGGTACAGGCTGCTGTCCCTGCATATGAGTTTTGATACATTTGGGCAGTGCCAGTATATAATTTCTTATTGCCCCTTGATGACAAACGTTTCACTCACTACCTTGGTAGAAGACCGAATATGAGCTTAAAATAGTATACAGTACTCTGATTTTTCATGCTGCTGTATTCATGGCATCCAAAGATTACTGTTTGCTCCAGTACCAAAATTGCGGAGCTCTTCTTTGCTAGTCATTTCTCCACCACTTGTATGGGAACAACTCCTTTATCAAGTAGGTTCTGCAGGTTTCAACAGAAGATATAATCAAAATAGTACTCTCTTCCAAGTCTTTTATTTGCATCAAGCACAGTATATGTGTGGTTACAAAATAACTGAACAAATAGATCCACTCATCATAGTTCCAACTAATGGAGCACATACATCAGCAATTAAGTATGGCAACTCCCCGTTTTGCAAATGATTGTGTAGGTACACGGATTGCCGATTCAGACCAAAAGGTCAACGAAATCAGTAAATTATGTTGTTCAACATGTTGGATTTCACCGATTAATCAAGGCTATAGATGGGATGTAGTCCCGCCGGTCACAATCCCGACAGCAGAATGCCGGCTAGGGATTTATAATAGGCGTGGAAATACGAAATTTCGACACCTATCATAATCCCAATGCCAGAACTCAGAGGACAACATCCCGAACAAAGCTGAGCTTTCCATTCTTCTATGAATCACATTCACCATACAAAAGTATGGTGATGTGATGCAGGCATGGAGCGGGTACACAGCTGGAGAAGTAATATACTTCTCCAGGGTAACTTGCTCCATGAATTGCACGAAGCAGAGATGAGCCCTGATTTCAGCTACACAGGGCTCTTGTCTGCTTCATGAATAGACCCCTTTGTATGTACACATAAGAACAGATGACTGTGTGCAACTACAAACATCATAAATTACTAACATACATCACTTTTACTAATTATTTTTTTTCTAGGTAGTCAGTAGGGGGGGGGAACCGATGGTCTTTTTCGGACAGGGCACCAAAATGTCTAGTTACGGCTCTGTTCAGGGGCTTAAACAAGTTGGTCTGCAACCTCTAAAGTACTGCCAACCAACAAGAAAGGGGAATGCAAATCCCCAAAAGACAGAAACAAAGAAATGCTGAATATGTGGCGCTATGTGTTTATAGTAACAAAATATATATTAATGACCAGTATATGTAGTATTAATTTATTATCACAAAAACATGCTGTAAGAATTAAAAGACACAGCTCGCTACAGTAGGAAGTCACATGGAAACAATACTGTATGTGTAAAAAAATGTATACCCTTCAAATACTAATACAATGATAATTACTAGAGATGAGCTTTTAGATCTGAGGCGAGAAACGAGCTAGGCTCAACATTTCCCGCATGACTCGGATCTCAAAACGAGGCAAAATGTCATCCTCCCTCTGTTTGGTTCTCGCAGGTTTTGGATCATATAAAGGTCCCAGCGATCGGTGCCATTTTCACTCTGGCTGTATAGAGAGAAGCTAGCAGATGTAGTCTGTCACTGTCAGTTACTCAGTGTGTGTGTCCAGTCGGGGGCTTGGTCTGAAGGCTGCTGTTGTGTTGTCTATAAAGGGGCTTAGGTTGCAGGATATAAATGGGGGCTTCCTTCAGTGGGTGCTGCAGCTGCTGTGCCACTTGTCTGTCAGTTAACTGTGGTTGCTGCTGTGTTTTTGTCCTGTCCATCAGGCTAGGGCTGCAGTCCATAAAGGGGTGCTGTGATGTCCAGGGCGGGGGTGTTCTATCAAGTAGGGGTGCTCTTCCCTAGTTTAAAGAAAAATAAAAGTGCTTTCTTTTGTGCGTGTGTGTGCATTAGTAACTTAGCTGCACTATTATTGTTCGGTGACACTGCTGCAGTTTATCGTCCACGTATTTGTGACTCTGCAGGTGGTCTATCTGCACTTGGCAGGGGTGCTTTGTTGTCCATAAAAAAGGGGTGCTGTCTGTGTTGTTTATCAAGGGGCTGCTGCCTCATTCAGGGGTGCTGTTCCCTAGTGTAAAAAAAATTTAAGTGAAATTAAATTAATAATATCAATATCAATCCACAAAAAACTCATTGGACGGCTCTTCACAGTGCAGATGGACAATGACCCGAAGCATACTGCAAAAGCAACCAAAGAGTTTTTTTAAGGCTAAAAAGTGGAATGTTATGCAATGGCCAAGTCAATCCCCTGACCTGAATCCGATTGAGCATGCATTTCACTTAATGAAGACAAAACTGAAGGGAAAATGCCCCAAGAACAATCAGGAACTGAAGACATTTGCAGTAGAGGCCTGGCAGAGCATCACCAGGGATGAAACCCAGCGTCTGGTGATGTCTATGCATTCCAGACTGTAATTGCCTGCAAAGGATTTGTAACAAAGTATTAAAAAGTGAAAGTTAGATTTAGGATTGTTTTGTTTGTCCCATTACTTTTGGCCCCTTAAAAAGTGGGAGGCACATATAGAAACCGTTGTAATTCCTACACCGTTCACCTGATTTGGATGTAATTACCCTCAAATTAAATCTGAAAGTCTGCAGTTAAAGCACATCTTGTTTGTTTCATTTCAAAGCCATTGTGGTGGTGAATAGAGGCCAAAATATGAAAATTCTGTCAATGTCCCAATATTTATGCACCTGACTGTATTATAGTTTGGTGACACTGCCAGCCAGACCGCAGTTTATCGTCCACACATTGTGATACTATAAGTCGTAGTGCAGTGTGTCATTCTTATTCAAAAATAATTAATCTTGTGACACTGTAAGTGGTAGCGCATTGTGTTATTCTTATTTATAGATAATTAATCTTGTGACACTGTAAGTGGTAGCGCAGTTTAATATTTAACTTTTCACTTCTTTCCTCAATTGTGAATAAATGATTAGTCTAGACGCCGACTACAAGACCACAACAAAGTAAATAAATCTAAAAGCTGAATAAAAGCTAAATAACATGCGTTGTATTATATAAAACATAATGACATCACTGTAAGAGGCAGCGCAGTGTGTTATTCTTATTCATAAATAATTAATCTTGTGACGCTGTAAGAGGTAGTGCAGTGTGTTATTCTTATTCATAAATAATCTTGTGACACTGTAAGTGGTAGCACAGTGTGTTATTCTTTTCTTATTAATAAAAAATCTTGTGACATTGTAGGTCATTGATACCACAGTGTAATATTTAAAATTGGTACAAATTAACATGTGTGCTGTACCCCATTTCATTCGTGTTTGTTGATATGGAGAACAATCAGTTGAGACTTGAGAGGAGAGCAGGAACCATATACTAGTGCTGGAGCTACTGCCAGTGCCACCAGTCATGACAATACTAGTCCATCTACATTATCTACTAAAGCCGATGCCCAAGGGCATACAGGGCTTAAGTCAGGGCATCTAAAATCAAGAACCAATCTGAGGTTAATAATATGGTAGGAACAAAAAAAAAAAAATTATGTGATTTTAACAGATTTTATCAATTTTTGAAAAAAAATACAGATCTAAAACCAAAACACGCAAGGGGCAGTTTTGGCAAAACCAAATCCAGATCCAAAACACAAGGAGATACAGATCCAAAACCAAAATACGGGGCTTGGCGCACATCCCTGATAATTATCAAGCCAAAGCTTTAATGTTTATTACAGTATGATACATGATTTAGAATGCTGTATATAGGATAGCAGCAAAAAAGACAACATATGTTATATTGTATTCCCCAATAAATTGGATCCAGGCCAGTGAAAACAAATGTTCAGTATAATAAGGAGCACACGTATCCCTCCTAAATACAATGTTTGTAAGGCCTTGTACTCTCTGGCATATTTTTGTGTCATAAAATGCACATATAAACACCAGTGAAACCCATGTCAGCTGCAGAAATATGACATGTAGCTTTAAAATACAGTTTTACTTGCATTTAGGATCTGATTCTTAGTTGCACGCAAAAGCGCATGCAGCAGCATCTATTGGCGGTCTCCGGTCTGCGACTCTATGCAAATCCTGCTACAAACTCCTTCCCTGGTGTAGATTTGTGCAGCCGAAAGTGCAAGTACTGAGACGACCACTTAAAGCATCCATGTACGCTATAATACCAATTGGTGTGTACTTATACACCATCATCGGTCGCACCATCAAAACTTGCACCAGCCCTATGGCAGGTTCAGTTTCTCAGTCTGACCATGGCCTCCTATGCCTGCGTATGTGTGTCTGTGAACGCAGACTATTGCATTGACACATCTGTGACACTCTCATGACACACCCACTGGACGAACCATTGCTACGTCCATTTCTAGCCACCTTCCAGGCACCGCCCAGAAACGCCCATCACTTTTCAGCAAAGTCTCTGATACCGTCTGTCCTGATCGCAACAGTGTACGTACACTCTGTGTAAAGTAGGTGATGTAGGAGTTTTCAGAAATGTTCGCACATGCGCAGTTGCAAAAGATCGCTCAACTGCGTGAATATCAACACTGTGTGCGGATTGAGTGCAACTCAGAATCAGGCTGGGTACACACTGGAGCGATATCAGGCCTATTTGTCGTTTCATAATGAGAAATCGCCTAAATCGCTCGGTGTGTACAGGCGCGCTTCCACAGTTGTTAGTGACAGTTGCTAGGTTTGATGTGCAGCAATAACTCTAGCGACCTGTGGTATGCTAATGATGGACGGAACAGTGATCGGTCCATCCTTCATTAACTTGTTCTAGTCTGTACGGGCAAGCCCCACTCAAGGGCATTTGTTCCGATGTCAGAACGAATGCCCATCGCTCCAGTGTGTACCCACCTTTAGAGAGCCATTGGAAGTCATCTAGGCTTCAAAATATATTAGATGCAATTAAACAGTACAGACAGAAAGTACAATTACAAGTACTGTAAGTATGGGGTTACCGGAAACAATGTTTTCCATTTTCAGTTTCATTTTCTTTAAAAATGCAGTTACAATGTGTCAAATTTTGTAAAATATCTGAGTCCTGTCGCCCAGATCACACAGTAGCAAGTTCAATGTAAAATGTATGATACCATAGTAGCTCATCTGTAGGGTGAGCTATTAGATAAGCCATGAGACTCTAATACAAAATAAATCACACTGATCCACGTGTGTACAGCCTTGCCAGGCAAGAAAACTGAGGTCAATGGATACAGGGTACGTGGTTTTTATTGGCATACAATAGATTCACAAATCTCCAGTATGACAAAATATTGAGCAGATGGAACAAAGTTTGTTAGTTACAGTATGTACAGTAGGAAATGTTTGTTACATGCCTGTACCAACAATGGCCCTCATTCAGAGCCGTACGCTCTGAGCAGAGCGCACGCTCTGCATGAGGGCCGGGCTCCTTTTTCATGGAGCGTCCTCCTGGACGCTCGTATAGCTGTGGGTCACCACCCACAGGCTATACGAGCGTGCATTTTGATGGCCGCGATGGTCGTGACCATCGCGACCATCGAAATTGCGAGCCGGAGCCTGCGGTTGAGGTTTTCAACCGCAAGCTCCGGAGTGATTTTGGCTCTATCAGAGCCAAAATCACTCCCACTGACATCACTAGTGATGTCAGTGGGCCGGCTTCTGACGGGAGGCGTTCCCGTGGGAACGCCCCCGTCAGGGAGGCACGCCCCCGGCACGCCCACCAAAGGGGGCGTGCTGTCAATCAACATTGACAGCACGCCCCCTTTGATCGGACACAACGAGCGAAGGAAAGTCCTTCGCTCGTCGTGTCTGGCGCATGCGCACGACGGAGCTCCCTCCGTCGTGCGCATGCTCAGTGCAGACCATCGACCCACTTGCGAGCGTACAGCCGCTCGCGAGTGGGTCTGAATCAGGCCCAATGACTGGTGTTTCTTTGAAAATACATTTAAACATTGTGACATTAACAAATGCCCCCACAGTTATTTGCCAGTTTGCAAACAATTATTTGTACTGTAAAAGAAAATTTTAAACGCTTGTCATATGTGTCTGTAGCCCTTGCAAATTGACTGTGGATAGATAAATGTGCAGCCTTAATTATATAGAAACAACACGATTATTTCATAGTATACAAAAGCAGTGGGTGTTCTGTCTTGCGTTGAAATACAGAAGACAACAGGGAATTATACATTTGTTAAACAATAGGACCATTATCTGTCAGCAGCCTACACACAAATTATACATTGTCATAATAAGACATTTTTCTAATGTATACTGCTTTAAAGTGAAACACAAAGAGTCTCAACATATACTTTGATTGGAAATGATGTATCAGGTTTGAGCATCATCCTCATGGCTTAATGAATCCACAATTTCCTTGACTCAACTGCAATAAAATGAAATATTAAATGCTAACATACAGTATAAACAGCGACTGTACATTTTTAATTATTTAGAGAAGGTCAATTAAAATGCTCAGTGGTCTAAATCACAGAAACCATGTGCTTATACCTAATGAGTAAAACAGAGATAACACACACACACACAATTTTGGAAAAAAATAATTTCTGTGTTATAACTGTAAACAGGCAGCTTACTGTCTAAAGCCAGATACACACTATACAATAATCGGACATATTATTTGCTTATCACAGTTATTACATAGAGCAGACATAATGGCTGATTCTGAGTCAGGTGCATCTTCAGCCAATCATATGGCACAGCAGCATTCATACTAGCTCATGCTAATGCCAGTCATCCGTGCTTCTGCATGTGGAAGACCATCCTGCCCACTGTTTTTAATGTCCCCTGCACCCATCATTAGTACGGGGGCTTGCACTCACTCCATGCTGGATGCAAAAGATTAGTCAGAAATAGGCATCCCATCTGCATCTGCACACTATGGGTGAATACATGCATGGTAGTCAGCTTACACACCAAAAACACCCCCATGAGAGGGATCAATTCCTTGTCTACGCATGTTTTATGCCCAGTTACCATCCAGAAATTCCCGTTTCACTAAAACAGTGCTCTGCTGATGGACTCGTCAACCCATATGCACTTGTAAACTCCGTCTGTGTGCGTACGACATGTGCAGTTGTCACCTTCTTTCTACGGTGCATGCACAGTTTGTAGATTTCTCCGAGATCTGTCCATCTGACTCACAATCCAGTTCCAGAGAATATTCCAGTCATTCATATCAGTTCCTGCCCCAGCTGAGATTACAGTCTATATTCCATATAACATGGGCACACTTACACACTGGAATTCATTTATTTCTCAGCAGCCAATTAACCTACCAGTGTGTTAGAGTGTGGGAGGAAATAGCAGTACCCAAAGGAAACCCACTCAAACATCGGGAGAACATACAAAATCCACACAAATCCACCAGGACTGAGAATTGAACTCCTGACCTAAGTGCTGTGCAGCAGTAATGTTGCCCAAAAATATATCTCAGAAACTCAATGTGTATGATGCAAGCTGTTTTTTTTTTCTTATGTAATTTGTGAACCCTATCCTTACAATATATATATGGATACAAATACAATGCTGGTTACTATACTGTAGTGAGGCCATCATACCTCATCATGAGCTCCTATCACTTCTTCTGGCTGCTCTGTGGCTAAGCAGCAAAAGAGATACAGCAGTGCAGTCATCTGATGCATTCTAAATCTAGGTACACACCTGCACGTTGTGGCGACCCAGCAATGTGGCAATGTGATATAACCATATGTCGTATTGCTGTACTCACTACACGATCCACTGCACAACAACGCAATATATCATTATATACTTAATGTAACAACAACGCATTGTCGATGGCATCTTCCCATCTGATATACTGCACATCAGAGGGGACGATGTAATTACACAAATCATCAAATAATGTATTTGGCCATACACACTATACGGTCATTGCGTTCGTCACGGATTGCAAGATCTGCCAAAATATTGTATAATGGGCACAATGTATTAAGCATTGCATTGTGAATGCGGTACATTCCGCCACTTATCAGATACATAATGGAGTTAGTAACGCCAGTATGTACCTATAAATGCGATTACAATTGCAAAGGACAGCTCTCCCAATAAGAGTTGTCCTTTGACTTCCGGGTATATACACATGCACAGAAAGGCACGCATGCCGGGGAACACAGTGGGAGGGATCTGATTGGATCCCTCTCAGTTCAGAATGCGATAAGAAGCTCATAGGCATTGGGAAAAATCATCTGAAGATGATGTCACCCACCAGGTGTATCGCATTCCGGAGCTTGGTACATTTGGAAAATGCAGCCAAATTCTAAAAACGTCAGTTTCCGTATTTTTGGCCACATTAACATATTTGTGAACGTTTGTAATCCAAATAATAAAATTTTTAATTGGATATGTTTAATTCATGAAAAAATCCCTATAGATTGTGCCAGGGGCACCACTTTTTAGTTTAGTGGGGGGACATTATTTCATTTTGGTGCCACTAGATATGTATTTATTTGTGCTGTGAAGGGGGTGGTGCTGCGAGGGGTGCTTCCGGGGACACACGAGGTGGAGTTGGAGGTGCCGGGAGGGGTGGGGGTGAAGTGAATGGGGGGCTGTTTGGGCCCAAGGGGGAAGAAAGTACAAAGAGGGAGCTGAGGGGTAAGAAGGGAGATATATATAAAGTGTGAGAGAAGAAGGGTGCAGGACTGGTCACAGAGGAAGGGCAGTTAATAGCCACTGTAGGGGTCAGAGCTAGGAGGAGAGGGGAGGAGGGAGGAGGCGGGCAGAGAAGGGCTGTGAGGAGGGAGGAGGTGAAGCAGCAGGAAAGAGAAATAGCTCTGTGCCCAGCCCCATGGTAACCCTGCTCCCTACGACCCAGTACATATACTTGCACCTCTTAAATGTTTGGGGAGGGCGAGTTGCCCCCTTGCCCCCCACTCCCTTTCTTGCGCCTATGGTTTGTGCACTAGGTGGGCAGGGCTTTTTACCTCTGTGTATGTTTGTGAATACCCAGTCTTGTCTTATTATTGTTTTGCTCCCAAGATACTTGGAACTTTTTTAAATATTTTAAAAATTAAATAAAATGATAATAATAAATTCAATATAGAGTGCAAACAGTAATATTTAGAATGCATCCCCCGATTAGTGTTTAAACTGTTGAAAATGATCCATACAAGTTTACAAAACAGTAAACATAGTAGCTTACCGAATATAGGTCACACAATTAGATATGAAAAAAAAAACAAATAACTAAATACCGACTGATGAATATAGAGTCCCGTGCTGCGCAGCCACGGGCACCTTTCCTGTCTGCCGACGTGCGTTTCGCCAACAGCTTGTTCACGGAAAGGACAGCTGTGTGAGCGGATCATAATTGCCCTAGTTCATATACGGACGCTGGCCTATCAACTGCTGCTGTATCACAATAGTCAGAGCAGCCGGCCAAACACTGTCCGGTTTCGATTGTAGTCAATCAGGGATAGAATGAGCAGTGATTGACCTGTCAGTGGCCGCTATATCAAAATAGTCTACATAGGGCATTTATTTTACTTTTTTGTTATTCATTAAAAGTTACGTATTAATTTTTGTATAATACCCAAGAGTGCTCACAACACAGAGTTTTTCCTTTTCTGTTTGTTCTTGTCTATGATTATGACTCTAGTGAGCACCACCACTGCCCCAGTAAATTCATTCTAGGTATGTTCTAGTTTATAATAGGTATAGTGGTCATACTATTCTACGATAGAATTTTTTCTCAATAGTCTGTGCGACGATATCCCCCCTTTCCCTTTTCTCTTTCTTTGTTTCATTGATTTGGAGGAAGCATATGGCATCTTGCCGGCATGAAAGGAATTGCCTGTCCCTCGGGTCTTACCTGCCGGGGCCGCATGGTGTGTGAGCTTGGGGCAGCATGGGATGGGGCTGCCACACGTCAGTCAGTGCTGCCGTCATTGTAATGTGGCACCGGTCACTAAACAATCAGAGCTCGCAGACCGGCAGCCGCTGTTGATTGGCTGCTGGTCCGCGAGCTCTGATTCGTTTGTGACTGACACATCATTAGAATGATATGCTACTAGCTGGGGCCCCCTCCTCAGCAACCTCTCCTCAGCACCCTCAAGTGCCCCCCTAACCCTCCTCCTAGTTGCGGCCCTGGATGTAAGGGCCCGGAGAATGACAGAAACATCCCGGTCTCTGTCATTTGCCGGGGTAGAGATATACTGTATGTAGTATCACATATATCTCTACATTTGCCGGGGTAGAGATATACTGTATGTAGTATCACATATATCTCTACATGTCCAAAATGTTATGGGCAACTTGTTTTTGTTTTTTAACAAGTCCCGGGGAGCATACTGGACAAGGGGACAGATGCTATGCCACGAGGTAGGTGAGTATAAACTATCAGTATTTGTCCTGGAGAAGTGGACAGAACATCAGGCAGAAGGTGTGAGTGTGTTATGTGTGGAATAATATTATACTTTCTCTACGGTGTGTGAGTTCTGTCATTATTTTACTATTTTTCTTACAGTGGGGATACAGGCGCTGGCCGCCTGCTAGCACTTGTAGCTCCACAAGTGCCATAGGGCATGCATGCTGGCACCTGTAGTTCCACTGTAAAAAGCAATAGTATAAATCTATTATTCACACTATTACACCTGCGCCCACCGGCCAGTGGTGCAGGGAAGAGCTGTTCTTTGCAATGATTGGACTTCCGGGTTTATAACCAAGGAGTCCTATACTTTGCATGCGTCATATGATGTGCACGCTGGCTGTGGATGCTGGTAGGGATCCGATTGCAACCCTCACACAGAAGAATGCAAATAGAAGCCCCTTGGCCTATAGGAAAATTATATCTATAGATGGTGTTGTCCACCAGGTCCAAGTTCCGGAAACGCTGAAAATGGCAGCGTTCTGATTTCTGGCCACATTTTCCCTTTAGTACACTCCGCCCATTGTGAGATATCAATGTACTGGCCACAGTATTTGGCTTCCTCCCCTCCTCTGGTTTCCTCCCCTGGGAAGGAGATATTTCCCCATTCCTCCTCTATGAAGGAACAGAGGAAATGTCTGTTGGTCGGCCGCAGTAGTGCATGCACTTCAAACTATCACATCGGACAGACATGCTGGGCGATCCGGCATGCCCAACCGATCAATATTTTCGGATCAGTCACGTGCATACATAGTACAATTATCTGGCCGTTCCGCTGACATTAGGCGGATACCCCAGATAATTGTATAGTGTATCCCCAACATTACTTTGCACCTTGGCATAACCATGCTGCACTGCAGGTGGTGCTGTTATAAAATGGGCAGAGAGGTTTAGATTTGGGAGGGGTGTGTCCAAACTCAAATTTAAATTGCAATGTAAAAATAAAGCTGTCCAGCATTTGTGAGCTACATAGAAAAGCAGCCAGTAATTACCCTGAATGCAAAAAAAATGTATGTATTTACACCTCTCAATCAGCCACATGTTCTATTTAAGATCATACAAATAACAACATTAATCTTTTATTTACTAATAAAGATGAAGTAATTTTAGATTTGCTCGGGATCAGTTGAAGCAAACACAGCAGCATCTTGCATGCAGATGGTTATGTAAGGTTAAGAAATAAGTGTTTGGTTCAAGTGATAAACATTGGAAGCAGAGACAGACCAAGAGGGTTGCTAGCATTTTCCACCCACTAGTGACAAATCTGAAAACAATGTGTTTATTAAGAAACGTTTCATTCTATGATTACTAGATATACACAAGACATAACCTCCTTGTGTGTAATCCTGGCAAAACACTGCACGTTTTAGTTCTTGAAAACAGTTTTCACAAAAAGAAAATACACTGGTGTAGATTCCAATTATTGTGCTGCTCATAGAAAAAATAGCTCCACCAGTATAGATGACCTGATTCAGCATGGATCGCAATTGCAACTGTGTATGCAGAACAGCCGATTGTTGTGTACTGCGCACTGCAATTACGGACACATTGTGGAATCCATCACAGAGTTAGTGACAGACCGTGAACATTTGGGGGTAGTGACTGGGGAGTGGTTGGAGAAACGCAGGCGTGCTTGTCCATTTGAACGCCATTTAATGGTCGTGCATAAATTAGCCACTGCGGTTGCCTACGCAGCTTGAGTAATCACTGCATGCGACGAGACTTGCAATTTCTGAGACAGGTCAGAGCTGCTGTAATTGTGCATGACAGGCCGATGTTATCCAATGTTACTGATGTATATGCAGAACTGCGTGGTATTACTGATGTGAAAAGGCAGTAGTGGGCATCTCTATGCTGGTTGAGTGGTGGCAGACATTAGCATATTTTTGCAGATTCATTGCTTGCGATTACGCAGTTGCCATCCGTGCTAAAATTTAATGCTAACCCTGACTTTAGGAGTCTTACACAGCATTGTACGGGTGATTGTAACAATTACACAGAGTGTACACGGAAAGATGCATGGTAAAATGTATTGGGAAAATGATGGCTGTAACTGGGAGGTGGCTTAGCGCAAACACACAGAGATGATCCATCTTATGGGCATGTTATGGGCATGTCTGTGAAACTGACACACCATAGCACGTCTGCTCTCATAGCATCCATACACGAACGGAGAAACTGCGCTGACCATGCGGCTGGTGCAAAGTCAGATTGCACAACCGATGGTGCATCAAAAGATGCACCAATCAGTATTTCAGTGCCTACGGACGCTGGCAGTGGGCGTCTCAGTCCTTGCACATTCGGATGCATGTTTGTACACCAGGTAAAGGCTTGGTAGCGGCATTTGCACAAAGTCGCAGTCGGATGACTGCCAATAGACACTGCCACAGCCACTTCTCGCTCCACCTCTGAATCAGGCCCAATAATGTATTTGCTAAGTTTACCTGGCAAGGTGGTCTATATTCAAGACCGTAACTAGGGTAGTGCGACCTGTGCCATGGCACAGGGCACCACAGGGCAGGGGGCACTGTTTGGGCCTGTAAATATCTGTTTATTATTATTCTCATTTGTAGCTTCCTCTACTTTTATCCCCAGCATCTCCTGGCCTCCCCCATCTCTTCCCTGGCCCTTCCCCATGAGGCCATGGCCCTTTTTCTGGTGCGCGTCTTATGTCCCTAATTGAAAAAGAAGGAGGGGGCGCCAATGCTGTGTCTGGCACAGGGCACCAAAAATTCTGATTACGGCTCTGTCTATATTGATTTTGGTTGATTGCTTGATAAACACATCTTTCTGCCTCCTCCTCAGTATGTCCTATGATATCCAGTAACCACAGCAGTGCAAGTGCTGGGGCTCATAAGAAATTATATGACATCTACAGTAGGAATGAGATATATTATGGAGTTCAACAAGAACATATCTGTGTGCAAGAAATGTCTTTGTCCATATCTGATGCCATTTTGACAACCTTGGGCCTGATTCTAAGTCACATGCAAAAGCGAACACATTTGTAGATAATTGCTCAACTACGTTAACATCAGCATTACATGTGGATTGCGTATGGCTCAGAATAAGGATCTTTGAGGGCTCTTGAAAACTAGACGTCACTAAGATGACTTATATTTTGCTAAAATTTTGACAGCAAATGTGAATGCACATGATAAATGAATGTACAGTACAACAATACTGTAAGTGCAATGCACATTTTAAATTAGTCACATTAAGGTAACAGAAAGCTAACACACACATGGAGATATATTTATTAAGGTGCGGGTTTTAGAAGTGGTGATGTTGCCCATAGCAACCAATCAAATTCTACTTAACATTTATCTAGCTCCTTGTAGAAGATAATAGCTAGAATCTGATTGGTTGCTATGGGCAACATCTCCACTTCTAAAAAGCAGCACTAGAGTAAATATACCCCATGATCTCTTCATTTCTTGGTGGTTCCAGTATGACATCTTGTAGAACCTATTTGTTTATCATCCATATTATTGCATCATGCTTTGTGACTATATTAATATTATAATATGTGAAGCCATTTTTACTGTACTATACACAATTTACCAAAATAGATTAAAACATTTTGTACATGGATTGCTCTATACGCTGCATTATTAAATTTGAAATTTGGATTGCTTAATATTAAATACATAAAAAAGCAATATACATAATTTAAAACTTCTTACCAACCACCATTGTTTTATACTTAACTAGACCACATTTTACATTGTTACTATCTAACAAAGTAATAGAAAGAACTAGCTACTTACGCCAATAAAGTAAAATTTGTATTTTCAAGACAGCAAGGGATTTCTTTTGGTAACATATTATAATAAAATATTTGTTTTTAATTGCCAGTAAGGTGAACGACATAATATTTTTTTTTAAATACTCCTTTCTTTTTATTTTACTCCTAGCAATTTTCAAATTACCATTTCTTAAGAAACATAAAATACAAAATATTCACCATTTTCTCTTGATCGCATAGACGCCACATATACAGTATGTACTTTACTGAAGATCTGAAAAAGTTTTATGGCCTAGAAACAACAGGTGTTATCTAGCTTACTGAGTGTTATTACAGTACTCACATTGACAATGCTCTACATTGCCGGAACATCAGGAATAACAATAAAATCAATCTGTGTTGAACAGTAGGAACCCAAACAGAACCATAAATTTGTATATTGAATATGTGAAATTTCCCTTTGATTTTACACGCCCAAACTATTTAATTTCCATATAACTACTTTTGCACAAATGCACTATATTTTAATGGAGAGAATACATGGATTTGCAAGAGAATATGTTGACATCTACAAGGGTGGCCAACTGCAAGCTATTGTAGGCACTTGAATGTGTACATTACATATTGTAATTTTATAGAGGTTGCTGCTGCTGTATTTACCATGCAAGATAGGAGGAGATTGCATTAGTCAAGGCAGAGATAATGAGAGAGTGGAAAAGAGTTTTGGCAGCATCTTGGGTAAGATTCAAGGAATAAAGCAGAGGGCAAAGTCAAATATAACACCAAAGCAATGTGTTTGGGAGACTGAGGGATAGTTGTGTTATTGACAACAAGGGAGATTTGAAGGGAGGTGATGACACTGGATTGTGAAAAGATGGTAAGTTCCGTATTGGACATATTGAGCTTCAGGTAGCATTACAGTGAAGTAACCACAAAGTTCAGGTGCTTATTCCAATATTATAAAAAGTATGTGCAATACATATAAAGTCAATAGTGTAAATACCCAATCAAAAAAAAAAAATTATTATATATTAGCTGCAAAATCCATAGGGAGTGTGTGAAAACACCTTCATATTTTAACAAATAGAAAACAAAAAAGTGGATCTGCTCTAAGTAGATATAAGGGTTTCCACACTATAAGGTAACTTATCCACACCAGGTTAAACAATACAAATACATTTAAGGGCTAGAGGGAATGGGTGTCAAGAAACGGGAAGGCAATACGGATGTACCCAGCTATTTTGTTGCTCATGGCGTGGCGTGCAGGCTTCTGAGTCGCGCCATGGAATTGTGGTATGGCGTGCAAGTCTCTGAGTCGTGCCATGGACTTGTGACGTACCGTGGTATTCTTCAACGAAGGATATGCTACGACATGTAATACAGCGCTTAACCGCTGGGTGGCGAGTGCTCCACTGTTGTAATTTGTACTGAATGCCTTGTACTGAATGCCATACTGTTCAACTTAAATTGGATGGATATCACATTCACAGCATTTGCATGTTCGCACAACCAATATTTTTAATGTCACATAATGTATATACAGTATAATCTTATAACAGGATGTAAATCAGTGCACATACAGTATTGTACATAACTGAACAGTAGAGAAGTTGCCCGAGTTGTTATCACGGTATAACCGATACTGTAGATTAATGAGATGCACACACAGCTTTCACTGAGATGGGATGAATTACAGTATGACAATTTTTTTTATAATTAAAAACAGCAGTGGGAGGAGTGCACAAGGATGAGACCGCTCTGTGTGGTTCACTGTAGCTGGCGTGTGGGCTAGTGGTTAGGTGATCACTTTGGAAGAATTATGGTCCCGGGTTCGATCCCTGGAAAAGAATATTTTTTTATTTTTTTGCACTGTCTGCTCTGGACACTATAGTGAAACTACTGTATTAGTGTTGTACTGTAATACTGTAGTGTTGTTGTTTAAAAGGCTGCTTAACAGTAAGACATTACAAACTGATTGTGCATTTAAATAGTGCAAAACTTTCGTCAATGTCTGCGCTGTGGTGGCTGTCAGCTCCGAGGGGTTGCAATGGGATTTCTTGCGCATGCCCAGTGGAGGGGTTACAATGGGATCTGTGGCGCCAAGCCATACGCCATGTAGCGCTATGCCATGGCGTATAGAAGATCACTGCGCATGCGCAATTGTCTGTATTACTACAGTACTGTACGGTATGCTGTTGAATTTTCACCCTTGCGCCACTCTGCACTGTCCAAGACTTGTACACAATAGTCATTTCATGACTTCAGAAACTGCTACAGTAGTGCGCTCTGTTTGAGAGGGAAGCCTCTAAATTACAAACTGACTGTGCGTTTAAAACATGACTTTTGCACCACTCTCTACGCTGTCCTAGACCCTAGACTTGGACACAATAGTGATTTCTGTATTTACAAGCTGACTGTGCATTTAAAGCGCAAAATAGCGCTACACCGTAAACTTGCGACAATATAGACGCGGTGTCAGCCTTGCACACCATAGCGATGTCTCTTGAGCTGTAACTGAGAGTGGCCTCAGTCTCTGAGAGGGCTCTCTGTATTACAAACTGAATGTGCGTTTGAAGCACAAAATAGCGTTACATCGCAAACTTGCGACAATGTTGATGCTGTTCCAACCTTGCACACTATAGTGATTTCTCATGTCCATCTTAGTTTCAGTCACAATATTGCTGTGCTTAATATCCCGCTGCCTCAGTATGCCCCGTCCCCGACACCGTATACCATTGATCGATTCATAGCCGCCCTCTGCCCCCTTTTAGTCTCCCATGAGTGACTGTCCTGTCCCCGCTGCCATCTTGTTTTGCTCAGTGGCCATCTTAGTTTCAGTCGCAATATTGCTGTATTTAATATCCCGCTGCCTCAGTTTGCCCCGTCCCCATAGAGGCTGATTTGCGCAGCGAGTTTCTATCACCCACCTTATGCCGCTGATCGATTCCTAGCCATCCGCTGCCCCCTTTTAGTCTCCCGTGAGTGACCGTCCTCTCCTCACGGCCATCTTGTTTTGCTCAGCAGCCATCTTAGTTTCAGTCGCAATATTGCTGTATTTAATATCCCACTGCCTCAGTATGCCCCGTCCCCGTAGAGGCTGATTTGCGTAGCGAGTTTCTATCACCCACCGTATCCTGCTGATCGATTCCTAGCCGTCCGCTGCCCCCTTTTAGTCTCCCGTGAGTGACCATCCTGTCCTGGTGGCCATCTTGTTTTGCTCAGCGGCCATCTTAGTTTCAGTCGCAATATTGCTGTGTTTAATATCATAGTAATAATAATAATAATACATAGGCATAACTGACAATGTGATATAGAGGGTAGACAAACGCCATGATAACAGGATTGAGAGAGACTAATTAAATAAAGCACTGACGTTGTTTTAAACAGTGAAAAAAACACTGCGATTTGTTTCCATGTTTCCTTTACAGTTGTGTATATATATATGATCAGTGTAATATACCTGTATAATTTTTTATTTGTCTTTTATGTACTGCCCTACACAGTACAGTATGTGTGAGGGTCAGGTCTACTGTACTGTATATTCTGAATGAAATTATAATTTTTTTATATTCATATATTATGCATTTTTAGGCTGATATACTGTACACAGTACTGTCATATTCTGCACCTTAAATTGTATTTACTGTACGTACTGTATGTAATTGTATGCACATATTATACCTACCATACAGTACTGTATCATTGCATTATTGCACCACTTTGCACATTTAACTTTTACACTAATGGTTCTAATGGTACTGTGCACACTAAGTTTTGATTTATGTTATAAAAATAGCACATTTGGCGCTCTACTTTACCGTACTGTACTGTATATCAGTTCAGATATTCACACATTTTATTACTGACAAATCACCATTGTCATTTTATTACTGATGAGCTGACACCTACCGTACAGTACTGTACAGTATATCATTAGGGAGTGTTTTTTAGACACCTGTATTTATTATCACTTGCCTCTATACAACCTCACAATATTGGTTAGGGCTTTAACAACAGTTGGCGCTGTAATCTCCTACATTTATATACTGTATAACAAACACACACACAGTGTTAGGAGACAGTGAAAAGAGATACTGTAAGGTAAAGTACCGTACTTTACCAACCAATCAGCTCCCAAATGTAATTTTTCAAATGCAATGTTGAAAAATGACATTTGGGAACTGATTGGTTGGTGCAGTACTGTATGGTACCTTACAGTACCGTATCTCTTTTCACTGTCTCCTAACACTGCTTAGTACTGTGTACAGTACTGTATGTACTGTATTTGATTGAATCTATATTTACTGTTGAAAAAAAACACTTGAAACAACTTTTAAACTAAAACTGAAAGTAAAGTATATTTCCACTATTTTAGTTAACATTGTATTAAGTGTCTTTATACTTGTGTATTTCAGAGTGCACCGAACTGTCAAAATGGTGAAGAGCAAAGGTTTTTACAACGGAAACGAATCTTGCCCACTTCCAATGACCAAAAGGCTGAGTGCACTAGTCCCACAACTATCTACAAGCAAACCTTCTAAGAAGAAAACAGGGAAGGAAAATGTTCTTGTCAAGGCAAGGAAGAATGCAAAGCCCAAGAACAACTCTTTGCAACTGGACATCGGAGAAAATGGACCAGGGAAAGTGGAGCAACCCATGAATGTCCAGAACCAGGAGGAAACACCAGTGAATTAAATAGAAAGATTTGTAGCGCCCACCTCCCTGCAACCTATCTCGACCAGCAGCTGTCCCAAGGGTCCTCCAGTCCCCTAATCCAAAAAAGAATATTAGAGAAGAAAAAAATAAAAACAGCGCATATAGGTCTAACCGGACCCAGAAGACACACCAAATGTAAAAAGAAATAAATTGTTTAATTAAACATACAAATGTCAAATAAAATAGATGGTCAGTAATAATGATGGATTAAATGGTCAATAACAACAATAGATTTGCTGCAGTGAATTTGATATGATGATAAAAAAGAGAGAATTGCACATATATAACAATTAGGATTAGAGCACCAGCTGTAAGCTCCAATCACATAAATAATCAGACTAATAAAGCTGTTAATATACACCTCTATTTAATTGAATAAAATCCTCCTCAGGAATAAATAAATAGAATATTATTTGCATCAAAATGACAGTTCCGTTAATAGGAATCCATGCTGATATACAATCTTGTATCCAATCGTTAGCTGTGGTTGCAATATTGTAACAGATGATGGAGCCAATGTTAGCAACAATATGTTTCTTGCTAATGAAAGAAAGGGTGAGTGTTTATTCGTATAAATCCTCCTCCAGCCAACCTAGGAATTAGGCTGGGAGATAAGATGTAAGTATGTCTCTCACCTAGTGTTCTTAGGTAAATGCTGCTGTACACTGGATCTGAGCCGTGGAGAGTAGAGCAGTAAAGCCGTTGATGCGCAGTGTGAAGGGGAATGATTCCCGTGTCAGCGCTGGTTCATAGTGCGCTAGCTGAGATCTAGCTGCGGCTGTAAAGCGAGGAATCCTGAGCCGTGGTTGAAGGCTGTAGCTCTACGGAGGCACTCACATGGAGTATTTCAACTCCGGAGCATACCGCTGTCTGCGGCCACAGCAGAGGACAATAGGCTCTGCCGGCTGGAGTGGAAACAAGCTCTACTATATTTCTGAAGAAATTCTCAGCAGAGAAAGAAACGCAAGCTAACCTGCATTCCTGCCTTGCTGAAGCACTTGTGGAGCCATAGTAGAGCTTGTTGTATGGACACTACAGTGGCATCAGAGCACTTGGACATGACACCAGTGCCATCATGCAGCCTGCCTCAGTGAGAGAGTACACCAGTGGCATCATATAGCCTGCCTGAATGGTCAGTTGAAAAATTAAGGACCAACAATGCAAGCATGCCTGTACTTTCACCAGGAACGTCGGTCATGTCGAGCACCCCAGCATCACTGACTGTATTTGGAGCACCCTTACCGGATGTACCACTGGCTGTAATCAACGTTGACAAGGACAATGAAATTTACAGAGCTGCCAAATGTGAGATGCATCGATATGCACAAGCAATATTTCAAGAACACGTGCCCTACGACCTCTATTGCAACTGGACCAAGCGGGTGAACTTTGATGGCAGTCGGAAGCAAGTGCCAATCCCCAACAATTTAAGAGAAGATATCCTATCAAGATGCTGGACAAGATTCAGGATTGGAAAAGAAGAGCTTACCAGGATAAAGGACACTTTGAATGGGGTGATGCGCATGCCAAGGAAACATGCATGGAGGACAGTCACACATAGAAGTACAGATCTTCAATCAACAAACACGACTTGAAGGGACTTGTCAGAAGAGAGGAAGACCCGGCGCCGCTGCTGGCCAGGACGTGGCAGCAGCAGAAGAAAGAAGCGGAGGACAGGAGAGAAGTTCCCCCCAAAAGAGTCTTCCACCATAACAGATAGGCCCTATGTGAGGCCAACGGAACATTAAACCCAACCTACAGTAGACCAACAGGTCTGAAGAGAGGAAGACCCATGTGAAGAAAGAAGCAGAGGACAGGAGAGGACTATGGGGGTGGAAAGCAAAAGAGCTAAAGAAGTTCCACCCCTCAAAGCCTCTTCCTCATAACAGGTACCGGTAGGCCCTCTGTGAGGCCAACTGTACTGTACATTAATTTATACTGTAGTTTGTTAGGCTGGTGAGATACAGTAGGGCTGATATTAATGTTACAGTAGATTAGTGTGACACACTATTAGAGCAGGAAAGGGCCTTGCATGGCATATTCTCTCTCCTACAGGGACCTCTGTGTGGGATTGAGCGAGACCAAGAACAAGAGTATCTCCGGTGAGTACTGTACCTGTGTGTCTGTCTTTTACTGTCTGTTCATCTCTGCCTATGCTCCTTTCTTCAGGGCGTACAGTGGACCTTGCACTCCGATGCAAGGTAGAGTATGCACCTGGTATAGGTGAAACTCTAGATCAGAGGCCAAAAGTGCCAGTGATGATTTTAACTTAAAAGCCTAATCTTTTTGTGTAGTCCTCAGTCCGGTAGGGCGTATCGGTCGGCATTGAGGAAGGACTGTTTTCACGTCATCTCCTTCTTCCTAGGTACTGTACAGTAGTCATGTCCGTGACCAGCTTGGAACTCCAGGACGTGCCAGCGGCAGAAGAAAGAAGCGGGGGATAGTAGAGGACTACGGGGGTGGAAAGCAAAAGAGCTAAAGAAGTTCCCCCCCTCTGTACAGTATGTTAGGTTAGGTAATTTTTCAAACACAGCCTGTGAGATGACAGTTGGGAGCAGATTGGTTGGCAACTTTTCACTTTCTTATCACTTTTCACTCTGTCTCCTAACACTGCTTAGTACAGTAAATAGACCCATTGGAGCAAAAAGACGTGATCGGCTAAAAAAAAAGTTTAGCCGATTACGTCATTTCGCCAGGCGGAAAATTATCGCTGTATTCAATTTGAAAGACTTTCCACCTAGGCGGGAAGTCAATGCAATGTACAGTAAGACAGTATGAGAAAAAGTTTTGCCTACTGTATGAATAGCAGGCGGAAAAAAGTGGTGAATTCGGGTGCAATGTTGCGGGAAGCCTTCAACATGCAGCCTTCAGACAGTCCCCTAAAGGTACTGTAAACTGCGTAAATTTTTTTTTAACAAAAAACACTGACAGTCAGAACACCCCAAAAATTCACTTTCATTTTGGGGGCGGAAGAAAAAAAATTTGGGGGACAAAGTTAAACATGTAGGGGTAAATTTACTAAGATTGGAGTTCTATTTAAGAAGTTACTGTACTGTATGTTGCCCATAGCAACCAATCAGATTCTACTTCTCAATTACCGTATATACAGTAGCACCTTCTACAAGATAATACCTGGAATCTGATTGGTTGCTATGGGCAACATCACTTCTTAATATAACTCCCATCTTAGTAAATTTACCCCCTAATATATAAAATGTAGTTTAGTAAGGGTTGGATAACAATACTGAACAAAAGTAGCGAAGAATTAAAAAAAAAAAAAATTATTAAGGTCTAGAACAGGCGGGACAGGCAGGCAGAGAGACAGAACATGTAACCGCTCGTCCACAAGCCTGTCGTAGCAAGACATCCCACTTTACCGTAGCTGCATTTGACTCACGACCCACTGGGCACATAGCGCTACATGGGTATGGATCTGGGCATGCGCCTGAGATACGATGACGTACAGTATTGTAGGACACACTCAAGCGAGGTGCAACCTTGGTATTGCAGGCGACTGTAGTGTAATGGTAAATAATCAAGCTAATACATTACATCGCTTGCACAACCCTTTTGCGGGTTCGAAACTTGGAAGGCTACACTTTTTATTTTTTATTATTATTACACAGTCAAGGTTACACTTTTTTGTCATAAAGTACTGTGGCATAGAAATTTCTGGATAATGTATTAGTGAAGATTTAAAACAAAATAAAATTATACAGTATATATTTTAAAGGTCTCTAACCAGCGGGACAAGAAAATGGTAGATGCAGTAGGGCTAGGCATTAGCCCCCTAGACTACTGCATCTACAGTACTAGAGTCATGGAATCACTACAGTGTCTACAGTAAGTCCGGGACAGTGCCGACAGTATTATACTTACAATATTACAGACAACTGGGCATGCGCAGTGCTATGAGACTCAATATGCCACAGTGTAGCGCGCGACTAGCAATGCGCTACTGTATATGGCATATGGAGCAACAAACTACAGTACTGTAGCTGGGCACATCTACAGTACATACAGTATGGTATAATGTATTCAGTTTTGTAAGGGTTGGATAACAATACTGCACTACAGTACTATAGTGAACATTTAAAAAAAAAAAAAAAAAATTATCAAGGTCTTGAACAAAAGGAGAGAAGTGTAAGCAAGGCAGATCACATAACCCCTTGCCCACAAGTCTCTCCTAGTAAGAATTGCATCTGTCCTCTACAGTACTTTATGTGACATCTACAGTACCATACGATGAAGTAATCTGGCGGCTGTGGTGTAGAGGTAAGAAATCGAACTTCTACATCGCAGACGTCTGTACAACCCGGTTCCGGGTTCAAAACCTGGAAGGTTAAACTTTTTTTTTTATTATTATTATTATTAGACAGTCAAGGTTACACTTTTTATTTTTTAATATCATTATTACACAGTCAGTGTGTAATACGGAGATCCCACTTTCACTGTGTGTGAATCATGACCCGCTACTGTATGATCTTCCATACTGTACGCCATGGCATAGCGCTACAAGGGTATGGCTATGGCACAGCGCCACTGGCAATGCATTGCAACCCCTGCACTGGGCACGCGCCAGAGATCCCATTTGTACCGTAACCCCTCGGAGCTGGCTAACAGTCACCACAGCATCAACTGGGCAGACATTGATGCAATTTTGCGGTTTAAACGCACAGTCAGTTTGTAGTGCAGAGACCTCTCTCTCAACAGAGCCAACTACAGTTACTGAACTCATAAAATCACGAAAGTTTCCAAGTCTGGGACAGCATCGACATTGACGCAAGTTTGCACTCTAATGCACAGTCAGTTTGTAATACAGAGCCTTCCCTCCCAAACAAAGCCCACTACTGTAGCACTTTCTGAAGTCATGAAATGACTATTGTGTATACTGTAAGTCTGGGACAGTGCAGAATGGCACAAGTGTGAAAATTCAACAGTATTGTACTGTAGGAATGCAGACAACTGGGCATGTGCCATGGCATAGCGCTACTTGGTTTATGGCTTGGCTCCACTGGGCATGCGGCACACATTCCATTGTCATTGTACCCCTCCACTGGGTATGCGCCAACCGCGCTAACATTGATGCAATTTTGCGGTTTAAATGCACAGCCAGTTTGTAATGCAGAGACCACTTTCTTAAACAGAGCCCACTACCAGTTGCTGGTCATAAAAAATCACTATAGTGTCTAAGTCTAGGACAGCGCCGGCATTGATGCAAGTTTGCATTCTAAGGTACAGTACAGTATGTACAGTAATAAAAAAATCCAACTTCACTGTTTGACTCCTGAAGCACTGGGCATGCACTCCACATGTATTGTATTGAATACTGAATATTTTAAGTGAAGATTTTAAAAATAATAAAAAAAACATATAGTTTCAAGGTCTCAAACCCACGGAACAAGAAGAAGGGAGAAGTGGTGAGACTAGGCATTAGACCGCTAGGCTACACGCTTCACCCATTACTAGAGTTCTGTAGTTTGTAAAGTAATGAAACCACTACCATGTCTAAGTCTGGGACAGTGCCGACAGTATTTACATTTGCACAAGTGTGATTTCAAACGCACAGTCAGTGTGTAATACAGAGCTTAATGATTTCAAACTTTATTAGACATTCTTCTACCGCTTTATTATACATTCCTGATTCCATGTGGAAAACGCTGTAATACTGTATAGTGTACCGAATCACCGCTTCTGTCAACCGATCATCAGGCGGTGATACAGAACATACATTGGAAATCAGACGCATGCGCTATATAGTTTAGGAAAAGTGACACCTGGTGGGCAAAAAGTTGTATTACACGTAATGACTTTTCCAGCGTTATGCTATGCTACATTACTAAACTTTCTTTGTGGCGCGTGGTGTGTGGCGCGCCATGCGTGGCATTCGAGATAATGCAGTGATGCACCATGATACCTGGGCACATCAGAATATATGTCCTCTTCATACGTCTCTCCGAGGTGTTGGCGAGACCTACCCCAAGGCACTGTGTCTAATCCACCTGATGGTATTCACCAGTGACTCCTCCAAGCGGGATGTGGGTTTCGCTGCACCAAATGAACAGGTCGCGACTCTCGTGGTAGGTACCTGGAGAAAACACAGAGGTAGATATAAGAGGACTATATAAAACACTGACAATGCTGTAAATGTTCACGTAATAAATAAAATAATCTTAGGTAGCCGGTCATTGGCCAAGAACAGCAGCTGGCCGGCCGCAGAACTGCCGTAGGAGAATACTGATCAGATGACAGGGACCAACATGGTGGTGCCCAGGACTGTACCGTGGTAACCAGTACACATGCATGAAGGCTCTATCAGCCCCTGGGCAGAATACTCAGCCAATACCTGTCTCGACGCCTGGCGTCCAGATGCCTAACAGCCCAAAGATGCCATCGCAGAAGTGAGTAACGGCCGATCCCAGGCTGCATCCTGACAATACCCCCCTCTTTCAGGGTGGACTCTGGACACCTAGATGGTTTGTTGGGAAACTTCTTATGAAAAGCTCAGCTGAGCTGAGGAGCATAGACATCCAAGGCTTTGACCCAAGAACATTCTTCAGGGCCATAGCCCTTCCAATCAATCAAATATTGGAGCTGTCCCAGATGAAGACGAGAATCCAGAATTTCCTTAACTTCAAATTCAACTCCACGCTGGATTTGAACCAGTGGAGTTCTGGGTGGGAATTGCTGAAAGCGATTTAGGATTAGAGGTCGAAGCAAAGGAACATGAAAAGAACTGGCCAATTTCAAATCTGGAGATAGACTTAATTTATACACGACCGAGTTTTCAGAATTTGATAAGGTCCAATAAATCGTGGAGCAAACTTCAAACTTGGCACCTTCATCCTGATGTTTTTGGTGGAAAGCCAAACTTTTTCACCAGGTTTTAGTAGGGGCACAGCTGTACGTTTCCGGTCTGCAAAAAGTTTGTAATTGCACGAGGTCTCTTTTAAAGAAATGCGAACTTTCCTCCAAGTATCTGCATAAGTTGTCAGAAGATCAGAGACTGCTGGTACCCCCAAAGGTGGCAAACTTTGAAAATCTGGCACTCAAGGGTGTCTCCCAAAAACTGTAAAAAAAAAGCAGTGGTATCGGTAGAAGTGTGGTAACGAAAATTGTGAGCAAATTGAGGTCCAGCCAGTCATTCTGAGAGGAGGATACAAACAGTCTAATGAAGGTTTTGAGTTTCTGTTTCACCCATTCTGTTTGCCTGTTAGTCTGTGGGTGATATGCTGAAGAGAACTTTAACTTGATGTGACAAGAGGAACAAAGTGCCCGCCAGAACCTCGCCATGAATTGGACTCCCCTGTCAGACACAATTTCAGATGGAAGACCATGCAAGAAGATTTCAGGATGAGGGCAGAAGAGAAGGCCTCCTTGAGAGCCTGGAAGGCGCTTATAGCGGATGGAGGCCAAAGTGCAGGATTTGCCCCTTTTCTCATGACAGTTGTAATAGGAGTGACAACAGTTGAAAAATTTTAAATAAACCTTCGGTAATAGTTGGAGAATCCTAAAAATTGCTGGATCCCTTTTAAAGTGGTCGGTTGAGGCCAATCCCGAATGGAATTTACTTTTTCTGGATCCATTTGCAGAGATCCTCTGGAGATTATATGACCTAGAATTGGCACCAAGGGTATTTCAAAGATACACTTGGAGGCCTTCCCATATAAGTGATGTTCCCTGAGATGAGAGAGGACTTCTTTAACTAGCTGACCATGTGTTTGTAAATCTCTGGAAAAGATTAAAATATCATCCAAGTATACGACAACAAAAGAGTAAAGGATGTCTCTAAAGATCTCGTTAACATACCCTTGAAAGACTGCTTGGGCATTACACAAGCCAAATAGCATCACAAGATACTCAAAGTGTCCATCCCTGGTATTGAAGGCAGTCTTCCATTCGTCTCCTTCATGTATGCGGTTGAGGTTATATGCACCACACAGATCAAGCTCAGTAAAAATAGAGGCCCCACAGACTTTATCGAACAACTCTCAGATGAGAGGGAGTGGGTACCTGTTCTTAATAGTAATATTGTTGAGACCTCTATAGTCGATGCAGGGCCTAAGACCACTATCTTTCTTTTCAACAAAAAAAAAAACCTGCACTGGCCAGACGAGGAAGGTCTAATAAACTCCTTTCTTAAGTTCTCTTGGATGTAATCAGACACAGCAGATGTCTCTGGTAACGAGAGGGGATAGATGCGACCTCATGGAGGAGTATTTCTGGGGATTAAATCAATTCCACAATCCCACTTGCGATGGGGCAGCAATTGGACCGCAGCTTTTTCACAAAAGACATCAGAAAAGTCCACATAAGGCTCTGGGATAGGGGTCAGACTGGAGACAGATATCAGAGAGTAACTGCTGTTGCTTTATGAGCTGGAAGAGACTTGATAGGAGTTACCTTAAAATCACATCTATTTTTAACAATGTGAACCCCATGCCAATATTTGCATAGAAGGCCAGTCCAGAGTGGGGTTGTGAATTTTTGAACAAGGTAACCCAAGAATAATATTATGGCTACTGCTATGTAAAATAAAAAATTCAATCTCCTCCTGGTGTAGGGCACCTATTCAAAGACACACTGGAACAGACTTAGAAGAGATGACTCCGGTTTGAAGAGTACTCCCATCTATGCCAGAGAGGACTAAATTATTTTGGAGGGATCTGACTGGGATTCCTGCAGCTCCTGAGTCTATCAGAGCAAGGAAATCATCGAAACGAGAACCTACTGAAAGCACAACTGTTAAGTGAGAGGATTTGGACATAACCCCTAACTGAACTCCTTCTGGAACGAATAAGGTTTCGTATTTTCCGACAACAGCGGGTAAGACTTCAGAATGTGACCTGATTCAGCACAGTAGGGGCAAAGTTGCTTGAGAATACAACGACTCCGTTCAGTTGGGATTAAACAAGCCATGTTAACCTGCATGGGTTCGTCCTGTCGAGGAGAAGATGGACGTCAACCAGTGGTAGCAATGGGTGGTCGAACGTGAGTCCGGTCTTCACACCCTTGATTAACTCGCCTTTCCTGATGTCGCAGGTTGATCTTAATACATAAGGAGATGAGAGTGTTTCTGGCAAATCCCAGGACGCTAGGTCGTCCTTCATTCTTTCCGAAAGCCTGTTCAAGAAAGCTGCCTTGAGTGCTGCGTCGTTCCATTGCAGTTCAGATGCTGTAGCCTGAAATTAAACCACATATTGACCCACTGAACAAGAACCCTGCCGGAGTTGCAAGAGATCCGAAGATGCTGAAATTAACCTTCCAGGTTCGTCAAAAATTCACCAATTGGCCAAGAACAGCAGCTGACCGACCGCAGAACTACCCTAGGAGAATACTGATCAGATGACATGAACCAACATGGCGCCCAGGACCGCACCACGGCAACCAGGATGCATGCATGAAGGCTCTTGCAGCCCCTGGGCAGAATTCTCACCCACTACCTGTCTCTACGCCTGGCGTCCGGATGCCTAGGAGCCCGAAGACGCCATCGCAGAAGTGAGTAATGGCCGATCCCAGGCTGCATCCTGACAATTGCTCAAACATTCACGTGACACACTTATTAAAATTTATCAAGTATTTATTAAAACTAGGGGTGTGCACCGGCCACTTTTCGTGTTTTGTGTTTTGGTTTTGGATCTGGATCTTTCTTCGTGTTTTGGATCTGGATTGGTTTTGCCAAAACCACCCTTCCGTGTTTTGGGTTCTGGGTTTTGTGTTTTGGATCTGTATTTTTTTTTTAAAAAGCATAAAAACAGCTAAAATCACAGAATTTGTAGGTTTTTCTGCTCCTATGCTATTATTAACCTCAATAACCTTAATTTCCACTCATTTCCAGTCTATTCTGAACACCTCACACCTCACAATAGTGTTTTTATGTCCAAAACGTTGCACCGAGGTAGCTGGATGACTATGCTAAGCGACACGAGTGGGCGGCACAAACACGTGACCCATCTAGGCGTGAAACTGCAGTGGCAGACAGGATGGCAGTTTGAAAAACTAGGCCCCAAACTGTACATAATGCAAAGAAAAAAAAGAGGTGCAAGATGGAATTGTCCTTGGGCCCTCCCACCCACCCTTATGTTGTATAAACAGGACATGCACACTTTAACAAACCAATCATTTCAGCGCCAGGGTCTGCCACACAACTGTGGCTGAAATGATTGGTTCGTTTGGGCCCCCACAAAACAAGCTGGCAATTAATGTGTCCCTGCACAAACTGGCTCTATGGAGGCAAGATGTCATCCTCATCCTCCTCATCCACCGATTCCTCACCCTCTTCAGTGTGTACATCCTCATCCTCACAAAGTATTAACTCGTCCCCACTTGAATCCACCACCACAGGTCCCTCTGTACCTTCTGGAGGCTGGTCTCCCTGGAAGAGCTGATAATTCATTTTGATGAACATCATCTTCTCCACATTCTGTGGAAGCAACCTCCTACGCCTTTCGCTGACAAGGTTCCCGGCTGCACTAAACACTCTTTCGGAGTACACACTGGAGGGGGGGCAACTCAGGTAAAATAGAGCCAGTTTGTACAGGGGCCTCCAAATTGCCTCTTTTTCCTGCCAGTACAGGTATGGACTGTCTGCCATGCCTACTTGGATGCTGTCACCGATGTAATCCTCCACCATTCTGTCAATGGTGACAGTATCATATGCAGTGACAGTAGACATGTCAGAAATTGTTGCCAGGTCCTTCAGTCCGGACCAGATGTCCAAACTTGGTCCTGCCTGCCCTGCATCACCGCCAGCGGGTTGCTTAGGATACCTAAGTTTTTTCCTGGCAGCCCCAGTTGCAGGAGAAAATGAAGAAGGAGCCGTTGACGTGTCACGTTCCGCTTCAGCTGACAGTGTGTTCACCAGCAGGTCTTTGCACCTCTGCAGGCTTGTGTCGGCCGGAAAGAGAGACACCACATAGGCTTTAAACCTAGGATCGAGCACGGTGGCCAAAACGTAGTGGTCTGATTTCAACAGATTGACCACCCTGGAATCCTGGCAAAGCGAATGAAGGGCTTCATCCACAAGTCCCACATGCCGAGCGGAATCGCTCCATCTTAGCTCCTCCTTCACTTTCTCCAGCTGCTTCTGCAAAAGCCTGATGAGGGGAATGACCTGACTCAAGCTGGCAGTGTCTGAACTGACTTCACGTGTGGCAAGTTCGAAGGGCTGGAGAACCTTGCACAACACGGAAATCATTCTCCACTGCGCTTGAGTCAGGTGCATACCCCCTCCTTTGCCTATGTCATAGGTGGATGTATAGGCTTGTATGGCCTTTTGCTGCTCCTCCATCCTCTGAAGCATATAGAGGGTTGAGTTCCACCGCGTCACAACCTCTTGCTTCAGGTGATGGCGGGGCAGGTTCAAGAGTGTTTGCTGGCGCTCCAGTCTTCGGCACGCAGTCGCTGAATGGCGAAAGTGGCCAGAAATTTTTCGGGCCACCCAAAGCGTCTCCTGCACGCCCCTGTCGCTTTTCAGAAAATTCTGCACCACCAAGTTTATTGTGTGAGCAAAACATGGGACGTGCTGGAATTTGCCCAGATGTAATGCCCGCACAATATTGGTGGCGTTGTCAGATATCACAAATCCCCAGGAGAGTCTAAGTGGGGTAAGCCACTGGGCGATGATTTCCCTCAGTTTCTCTAAGAGGTTGCCAGCTACACCAGTATCCTCATCCTGTTGTACTTCAACAGTGACATCTTCAATTTGCATATCAGCAAGTGGACTGTGGGTGCTCCTTTCAGCACTTGCAGGGGGCGTGCAAATGGTGGAAAGAGCCACCTCTTCCCATCCAGTGCTGGGAAGGTCAGGCATCACAACCACCACCACACTTGGACTCTCCTTGGGGATTTGTGATATCTTCTTAGAAAGCACAGTTCTTCGCTGTGCTTTTGCCAGCTTAACTCTTTTGATTTTTTTAGTGGGAGGAGGGCTTCCATCGTCATGTGAAGCTGAACCACTAGTCATGAACATACTAGGGATCGACCTTAGCCGTTCCTTGCCACTCCGTGTCGTAAATGGCATATTGGCAAGTTTACGTTTCTCTTCAGCTGATTTAAATGTCTTTTTCAAGGTCATTTTCCTGAACTTTGCCATTTGGGATTGTATGTGCCCTCTACTATGACATTGGGCATCGGCCTTGGCAGACGACGTTGATGGCATGTTATCGTCTATGTCATGACTAGTGGCAGCAGCTTCAGCACTAGGAGGAAGTGGTTCTTGATCTTTCTCTATTTTATTTTTATCGGAGAAAGTTTGGTCCTCCATTTATGTTATATTGATTTGATATATACGTGCGGCTAAACACAGAAAATAATTTTTTTTTTGGTTTGGACTGGAGTGTACTTTGGGGGTTACAGCACCCTTTAACGGTCAAGCCAGCCGGCCCTTTACTTATGACACAGGCGCACGCTTGGCACTACTTTGTTGATGCACGTGCGGCTACTGCGCACACAATTCACAAACACAGAAAATAATTTTTTTTTGGTTTGGACTGGAGTGTACTTTCGGGGGTTACAGCACCCTTTAACGGTCAAGCCAGCCAGCCCTTTACTTATGACACAGGCGCACGCTTGGCACTACTTTGTTGATGCACGTGCGGCTACTGCGCACACAATTCACAAACACAGAAAATAATTTTTTTTTGGTTTGGACTGGAGTGTACTTTCGGGGGTTACAGCACCCTTTAACAGTCAAGCCAGCCGGCCCTTTACTTATGACACAGGCGCACGCTTGGCACTACTTTGTTGATGCACGTGCGGCTACTGCGCACACAATTCACAAACACAGAAAATAATTTGTTTTTTGTTTTGGACTGGACTGTACTTTCGGGGGTTACAGCACCCTTAACGTCAAGCCAGCCGGCCCTTTACTTATGACACAGGTGCACGCTTGGCACTACTTTGTTGATGCACGTGCGGCTACTGCGCACACAATTCACAAACACAGAAAATAATTTTTTTTTTGTTTGGACTGGAGTGTACTTTCAGGGGTTACAGCACCCTTTAATGGTCAAGCCAGCCGGCCCTTTACTTATGACACAGGCGCACGCTTGGCACTACTTTGTTGATGCACGTGCAGCTACTGCGCACACAATTCACAAACACAGAAAATAATTTTTTTTTTGGTTTGGACTGGAGTGTACTTTGGGGGTTACAGCACCCTTTAACGGTCAAGCCAGCCGGCCCTTTACTTATGACACAGGCGCACGCTTGGCACTACTTTGTTGATGCACGTGCGGCTACTGCGCACACAATTCACAAACACAGAAAATAATTTTTTTTTTGGTTTGGACTGGAGTGTACTTTCAGGGGTTACAGCACCCTTAACGGTCAAGCCAGCCGGCCCTTTACTTATGACACAGGTGCACGCTTGGCACTACTTTGTTGATGCACGTGCGGCTACTGCGCACACAATTCACAAACACAGAAAATAATTTTTTTTTGGTTTGGACTGGAGTGTACTTTCGGGGGTTACAACACCCTTTAACGGTCAAGCCAGCCGGCCCTTTACTTATGACACAGGCGCACGCTTGGCACTACTTTGTTGATGCACGTGAGGCTACTGCGCACACAATTCGCAAACACAGAAAATAATTTTTTTTTTGGTTTGGACTGGAGTGTACTTTCGGGGGTTACAGCACCTTTAACGGTCAAGCCAGCCGGCCCTTTACTTATGACACAGGCGCACGCTTGGCACTACTTTGTTGATGCACGTGCGGCTACTGCGCACACAATTCACAAACACAGAAAATAATTTTTTTTTTGGTTTGGACTGGAGTGTACTTTCGGGGGTTACAGCACCCTTAACGGTCAAGCCAGCCGGCCCTTTACTTATGACACAGGCGCACTCTTGGCACTACTTTGTTGATGCACGTGCGGCTACTGCGCACACAATTCACAAACACAGAAAATAATTTTTTTTTGGTTTGGACTGGAGTGTACTTTCGGGGGTTACAGCACCCTTTAACGGTCAAGCCAGCCGGCCCTTTACTTATGACACAGGCGCACGCTTGGCACTACTTTGTTGATGCACGTGCGGCTACTGCGCACACAATTCACAAACACAGAAAATAATTTTTTTTTTGGTTTGGACTGGAATGTACTTTCGGGGGTTACAGTACCCTTAACGGTCAAGCCAGCCGGCCCTTTACTTATGACACAGGCGCACGCTTGGCACTACTTTGTTGATGCACGTGCGGCTACTGCGCACACAATTCACAAACACAGAAAATAATTTTTTTTTTGGTTTGGACTGGAGTGTACTTTGGGGGTTACAGCACCCTTTAACGGTCAAGCCAGCCGGCCCTTTACTTATGACACAGGCGCACGCTTGGCACTACTTTGTTGATGCACGTGCGGCTACTGCGCACACAATTCACAAACACAGAAAATAATTTTTTTTTTGGTTTGGACTGGAGTGTACTTTCGGGGGTTACAGCACCCTTAACGGTCAAGCCAGCCGGCCCTTTACTTATGACACAGGCGCACGCTTGGCACTACTTTGTTGATGCACGTGCGGCTACTGCGCACACAATTCACAAACACAGAAAATAATTTGTTTTTTGTTTTGGACTGGACTGTACTTTCGGGGGTTACAGCACCCTTAACGTCAAGCCAGCCGGCCCTTTACTTATGACACAGGTGCACGCTTGGCACTACTTTGTTGATGCACGTGCGGCTACTGCGCACACAATTCACAAACACAGAAAATAATTTTTTTTTTGTTTGGACTGGAGTGTACTTTCAGGGGTTACAGCACCCTTTAATGGTCAAGCCAGCCGGCCCTTTACTTATGACACAGGCGCACGCTTGGCACTACTTTGTTGATGCACGTGCAGCTACTGCGCACACAATTCACAAACACAGAAAATAATTTTTTTTTTGGTTTGGACTGGAGTGTACTTTGGGGGTTACAGCACCCTTTAACGGTCAAGCCAGCCGGCCCTTTACTTATGACACAGGCGCACGCTTGGCACTACTTTGTTGATGCACGTGCGGCTACTGCGCACACAATTCACAAACACAGAAAATAATTTTTTTTTTGGTTTGGACTGGAGTGTACTTTCAGGGGTTACAGCACCCTTAACGGTCAAGCCAGCCGGCCCTTTACTTATGACACAGGTGCACGCTTGGCACTACTTTGTTGATGCACGTGCGGCTACTGCGCACACAATTCACAAACACAGAAAATAATTTTTTTTTGGTTTGGACTGGAGTGTACTTTCGGGGGTTACAACACCCTTTAACGGTCAAGCCAGCCGGCCCTTTACTTATGACACAGGCGCACGCTTGGCACTACTTTGTTGATGCACGTGAGGCTACTGCGCACACAATTCGCAAACACAGAAAATAATTTTTTTTTTGGTTTGGACTGGAGTGTACTTTCGGGGGTTACAGCACCTTTAACGGTCAAGCCAGCCGGCCCTTTACTTATGACACAGGCGCACGCTTGGCACTACTTTGTTGATGCACGTGCGGCTACTGCGCACACAATTCACAAACACAGAAAATAATTTTTTTTTTGGTTTGGACTGGAGTGTACTTTCGGGGGTTACAGCACCCTTAACGGTCAAGCCAGCCGGCCCTTTACTTATGACACAGGCGCACTCTTGGCACTACTTTGTTGATGCACGTGCGGCTACTGCGCACACAATTCACAAACACAGAAAATAATTTTTTTTTGGTTTGGACTGGAGTGTACTTTCGGGGGTTACAGCACCCTTTAACGGTCAAGCCAGCCGGCCCTTTACTTATGACACAGGCGCACGCTTGGCACTACTTTGTTGATGCACGTGCGGCTACTGCGCACACAATTCACAAACACAGAAAATAATTTTTTTTTTGGTTTGGACTGGAATGTACTTTCGGGGGTTACAGTACCCTTAACGGTCAAGCCAGCCGGCCCTTTACTTATGACACAGGCGCACGCTTGGCACTACTTTGTTGATGCACGTGCGGCTACTGCGCACACAATTCACAAACACAGAAAATAATTTTTTTTTTGGTTTGGACTGGAGTGTACTTTGGGGGTTACAGCACCCTTTAACGGTCAAGCCAGCCGGCCCTTTACTTATGACACAGGCGCACGCTTGGCACTACTTTGTTGATGCACGTGCGGCTACTGCGCACACAATTCACAAACACAGAAAATAATTTTTTTTTTGGTTTGGACTGGAGTGTACTTTCGGGGGTTACAGCACCCTTAACGGTCAAGCCAGCCGGCCCTTTACTTATGACACAGGCGCACGCTTGGCACTACTTTGTTGATGCACGTGCGGCTACTGCGCACACAATTCACAAACACAGAAAATAATTTTTTTTTTGGTTTGGACTGGAGTGTACTTTCAGGGGTTACAGCACCCTTAACGGTCAAGCCAGCCGGCCCTTTACTTATGACACAGGCGCACGCTTGGCACTACTTTGTTGATGCACGTGCGGCTACTGCGCACACAATTCACAAACACAGAAAATAATTTTTTTTTTGGTTTGGACTGGAGTGTACTTTCGGGGGTTACAGCACCCTTAACGGTCAAGCCAGCCGGCCCTTTACTTATGACACAGGCTCACGCTTGGCACTACTTTGTTGATGCACGTGCGGCTACTGCGCACACAATTCACAAACACAGAAAATATATTATTTTTTTAGCACTTGGGGGGAGCACCCCTGATGGACAGAGCACCCCCTGGACAACACTACAGCACTCCTTTAGGACTGGGACACTGCACAGGACTTTGGAGTGGACACAGCCCCTATGGAGAACTGACTGCACAACACAGTCCAGCCAGCCCCTATGGACTTTGAAGTAGTGGACACAGCCCCTATTAACAACAGCAGCACAGCACAACACAGCCAGCCCCTATGGACTTTGAAGTAGTGGACAACAGCAGCACTACACTACACTACACAGCCCTAACTCCCACCCTCCCTCTTCACTGTCCACAGCCGAGTGAGAAAATGGCGCCGACGTGTGTACCTTATATAGGATCCAAAACCCGCGAGACTCGGAAGGCGGGAAGATGACGTTTTGCCTCGATTTCAGATCCGAGTCAGGCGGGAAAAGTCGAGCCTGACTCGGATCGGACTCGGATCGGGGGGGCTCGGGGGGGTTTGGATTTCAGAAATCCGAACCCGCTCACCCCTAATTAAAACAGACTAACATAGGCTGTGGTTGATAAAACTTGTTATTGGTGCTCCTATATATTGAGGTCAGAGGGGTAAGAGCAGTTCAGTAGAATTGTTAAATGGAAATATTATTTCAAATGTATAGTTGTAATATAGAGGTCTACTCATGTAGCATTGGAAAGCCCCTAATAAGTGATAATAGGGCTTTTTACTGCTTCATGCCATTCTGAGAAGGGGTTACCGTTGAGAAATCTCAGATTGCCCCAGGGGTGTCCCTGATTAGTGTACATAGCGCTTCCCCATACACTAGTATAATGAGAGCGAATCAGAGTAGCATAGAAAGCTCAGCTTTCCATTTTGCTGCTCAAAAAAATGTGCCATCTAAAGGCCCCATTTAGCAATGAAGCGTAACCCCTTTAGTGCTCGCTAAAGGGTTTATGTCATCTATTCTGTATTCAACAAATCTTAGATTTCCGCTGTTTGTCACAGCATCGCTTTCACCATCTTGAAATGACAAGAGCAATGCAGTCCCATTGCCAGCAATGAGGACCCAGCGCTGCCTCTCCAGCTTACCGTTGGGTTATAGTGCTATGCACATGTGCAGTCTTCCCCCCCCCCCCTATACTGTTTGCGGGTTTGGGAGCCAGTCTGATACTTATCTTACTCCATTTTATCTTTCTCCAAGACTTAGTGAATAGACCCATATCCGGATAATCTGATGATCCGTTGGTGGTGCCGCCAGCACATGTGTGCAGTCAGGTACTACGAGACAAGAACAAGGTATCTGTTAATACAGCACTTATCACCAGGATCACGGAGGGACCTGCTTTTCTGACCGTTTCGCCGGACAGGTAAGTATTTCTGAATTACTACTTAGAACTAATATATATTGCAATGTCAGAGTCTGGTGTCTGCAAAATGAATGATCTTATTCAACATAACAGAAGAAACAATCTCAATACCAGTAACTGTAAATCTTTGAAAAAGTCTCCATATAGAGACAAAACACGTCCATCTGCTTTTGCTGTGAGTTTCTGTGAGCCTTTTGCTACTAGTTAAGCAATTGTAGGTCCAGATAGCAGGCAGAGTCCAGTACACGGGTTGGGTATGAAATCTCGGCTGACGGGATGCCGCTGGTCAGAATACCGGCAGTGGCATCCTGACACCCATAATCCCAATACCCATAGGATCACACAGTGAGTGATTTCCTAATCCCTACTCTAACCCCTACCCTAACCCTCCCTCCTCAGTGACTTACCGTAACCTCCCCCACCTAGTGCCTAAGCCTAATCTCCGCCTCCTCATACCCTAAACATAACCTCCCCTCCCTGGTGCCTAAACCTAACCTCCCCCCCTAGTGCCTAAACCTAACCTACCACTGCCCTGACTCTAATCCTAACACTCCCTACCCGGTGCCTAACCTTAACCCTCCCCCTAATGCCTAACCCTAACCCCGCTACCTAACCCTAACCTCCCCCTAACACCCCGATACTTACCTTCGGGATGCCGGCAGTCGGGATAATGGTGCCGTGATCCCGACCTGTCTGGATTTCGGCGCCGGTATTCAGACCGTCGGCATCCCGCATGCCAGGATGCCGACTACATCCTCAGTGCACATGTATCATTTTAAATATCAGGGCAGTAAGTTAGGTTGAAGTACAAGCCAGAGGGTAACAGTGATGTGGATCAGATAGACTGACTAGAGACCTTAAACACCAAGCATGGATCCTCTACGTGATTGTGCACCCATCTCCCAATCTTCCTGCAGGGTCGGCTGACAGTGGCCAATGCCATGAGTAAAACCGAGTCAGCGAAGAGTAGGAGAGTCTCCAGATTCTGAGGTGGCAACACCCAGCTGTCACTGGCACAGATGTGGCAGTATGTGGCACAGAATCCATAGCAGTACCAAACATCAAGAGAGGTGGTATAAACAGTCTGAGGTAATATCACAAAATCACAAGGAGCACCACTAGAATACACAGGAAGTCTGCAGTACAGGTAGGTACCAGTCTACATATTGCGTGCTAGAGCAGGTTCAAATAGATTAAGGCAGATTTGATTTGAACTGGGTAGGCTGTATTCAGAGGTTACATGTGAATATACAAAGGTAAAGTTAGCTTTTTTACATTGCTTACTTACTGGTTAGCCTGTAGACAACCTTACATGTCAACCTAGAATAACTGATGCCCTTAGGAATCTGAGAATGACATTATAAAGGGATGCACTGCACAAAATGCCTACAAAACAACTCTACCCTTTTTAGTCACCATATAGCATGGAGCCTGGAGCCATGATCTGCCACTAAGCCACACATTTACTCCTCTTCCAGCAAGTCTGATGTCTTCCTGCTTTTCACAAAAAAATATTGATAACACCCTATTTTGCGCAGTGAAAATAAAGCCAGCCGCCTCACATATACGATTAGGAGTAACACCAACTCCAGCTGTAAATTTAAGTACATATAGTGAATGGCGCTAGGTCCTATTAAGATGAATGATCATACACCTTTCAACATATCCGATAAGACATGAAGTCAGGGAAAGGAAAAATATTTATTCCACTGGTTTAAAAACATGACTTCATATTCAACACCATAAAATATAAGATAAAACTATTTGTTAGGACAGAGAGTTAGTCAGACAGATTAAAGGCATACACAGTTCTAAGAAGTGATGCTTTAGGAGGACACTGCCTAGAAAGTTTCAGAGTGGGTGCTACCATTATGTAGCAATAATTATTTTGGGGTGAGCGTTTGGGAGTGGGGCCCCCGGGGGGGTTCTGATTGGGCCTTTCTCATGGCATCACCACTTAATTCACATAGAATACCTTTATCACTTCTCTATTTGTTTGTATATTATTTGTGTCTTTTTAATTCTTTGTCATTTCATTAACACTTATTGATTTATACTTACACATCTTTTCTTTATACTTCACTATCACCTTTTTCCCTTTTTCATGTGATGCCCTGGGGATGGCCTTTGGTTGGAATTTTTTTGGGGTGCCTTGCTTCTCGGATGTGAACCCCTTAATGCTAGGGACGCCAGTATAGAGGAGCCTTGACGATTGGCCTGGCGCTTATTCATATATTTACAAATGTATATAACTAATACCTCTGAATCGCTATTATCATGTAGGATTTAAGTATTGTTTTTGCTGCAGTGTGCTGGGGGGCAAATCTCTTTTTTTTCTGTGCTCAGTGTAAACCCCGCCCTTTACAAGCACCTGTGTTATGCAATTAAGCTGATCTGAGCAACTACCATTTTTTTGCAAGTTTGGAGAGGCATGAAGGCAGTCTGCATTAGGAGGATGTGCTGATGCTTATAGTGCCATGTGGAGGTTTTTTGGGGTACCTCCAAGGTAAGTTAGCTCTCAGCTTTTATATGTACTGTTATCATGCAGTACATCAATTGTAATTATATGACTCAGAGTGGGTGCTACCATTATGTAGCAATAATTATTTTGGGGTGAGCGTTTGGGAGTGGGGCCCCCGGGGGGGCTCTGAGGGGGCCTTTCTCATGGCATCACCACTTAATTCACATAGAATACCTTTATCACTTCTCTATTTGTTTGTATATTATTTGTGTCATTTTAATTCTTTCTCATTTCATTAACACTTATTGATTTATACTTACACATCTTTTCTTTATACTTCACTATCACCTTTTTCCCTTTTTCGTGTGATGCCCTGGGGATGGCCCTTGGTTGAAATTTTTTTGGGGTGCCTTGCTTCTCAGACGTGAACCCCTTAATGCTAGGGATGCCAGTATAGAGGAGCCTTGACGATTGGCCTGGCGCTTATTCATATATTTGCAAATGTATGTAACTAATACCTCTGAATCGCTATTATCATGTAGGATTTAAGTATTGTTTTTGCTGCAGTGTGCTGGGGGGCAAATCTCTTTTTTTTCTGTGTATAGATATATCTTTGCTTGATGCGGCCTGTGGGCCGAGGGCCAGATGCAGCCTCTGGACTGTGTGGCAGCCTTGAGGGCTGGTATGCCTTGGTTTGTTGTGGCCTGTGGGCCAAGGACAAGATGCAGCCTTTGGGCTGTGCGGCAGCCTTGAGGGCTGGTAGGTCTTGGCTTGCTGCAGCCTGTGGGCCTTGGATGAGATGCAGCCTTTGGGCTGTTGGCAGCCTTGAGGGCTGGTAGGTCTTGGCTTGTTGCGACCTGTGGGCTGAGGACAGGATGCAGCCTTTGGTCTGTGTGGCAGCCTTGAGGGCCGAAAAGTCTCTGATATGGTGCACTGGATTGCACATGATGACGCTGAGATGCGACCAATGTTGCCAGGTTGACACTGACATTGGTTCACTAAAGTGCACAATTTGGACGCTGAGGTGCGGCCAATGTTGCCGGGTTGACACTGACATTGGTTCACTAAAGTGCGCAATTTGGACAATGAGGTGCGGCCAATGTTGCCGGGTTGACACTGGTGTTAGTACACTAAAGTGCGCAATTTGGACGCTGAGGTGCGGCCAATGTTGCCGGGTTGACACTGGTGTTAGTACACTGAAGTGCGCAATTTGGATGCTGAGGTGTGGCCAATGTCGCCGGCTTGACACTGGCATTGGTAGACTGTCTTGTGCACCTTCAATGATGAGATGCGGCTGATGTCACCGGGTTGACACAAGCCACTGAAAATTGGATTGTGCCCTAGGATGTGAGTGCACGCTGTGCCGCTGGGATGACACTAGCGGATGAGGGCAGAGATGGACACCATGCCGCCTGGATGACACAAGCAGCAAACAGCAGATGTTATGCGAACTGTACCGCCTGGATGAAACAAATGGCAGAGAATAGACACGGCAAACTAGATTCAGGAACTCTACTGAACAAACAGGAGACTCGGCACAACTGGGAACACGTGAAAACGGTATCACTGGCATCGGAGCAGTGTTCACAGCAGCAGGATATGGATTCAGGAGCCAATCTGGATCAGCCCCAGAATGACAGACAGGAGGTAGGAGGAGTTTCAATGAACGCTGGCCCGGCATTCGCCTCGCACAGTATTAGCAGTGCAGCGGCTTGTGACACAATTAGTATCACTAAATATAGCAGCATCAATTTTTAGCAGCATATATTTGTGCAACATATATGTTTTAGCAGCAATAAAAAATAAGCAGCATGAAAGATCACCATATGGTCCATCAGTCTCTCACTATATAAAGGTGTTGCGGTGGGCTAGCTTGCATTGAAGCAATGAGGTCCTGGGCCTTCCAACTCAGCACCACCACAGATGATTTTGACAAGGCCAGTTGGAAAATTTCAGCTGCAATTGTCCTTCAAGGTTCCGGCATCAGGATCCCATGCAACGCATTTCAGTACGAATACCTTCCTCAGGAGGGATACCCTGTAGCCTTTTGGAGGGGTTTAAATACCCCTGATCCTGATTGCCTCCTCCTCCATTTTTTTTTCCACCAAAACCGGAAGTGACACACGCGTGTCCCCGCTCACTTCTGGTTTTGCGTTCCATTCTGCAAAAACCAGAAGTGACGCATGTGTGTCATCATCCACTTCCGGTTTCAATTTCATGGGGGAGCCATCTTATGACAGGAATTGGTAAAGGGCATATTTTGTGTTGGCCATATTTAATAGGGGCAAAAATCCATTCTTTCAAAAGCACATTGATTCCTGGATTCATTATCCGGACAAACTGGATTATCCATCTATTCTTTCAGGGGGTTTCTGCTTACGTTCTGGTTTTTCACAAATGCCTACACCAATCAGTTGCTGTTTCTGTCCCTTCAAAAAGGCAGTACTCATCCCCCCTTCTATTAAACTATTGCTGACTTTGTATTCCACCAAAGTCCTCCCCTATATTGGAGGGGGGAATTTTCCCACCTTATATTTGTAGTTTGATTGAAGTTCCCAATGACATGTAAACATAAAAAAATATACATATGAGATCAATATAAAAACATGTAAAACATTCAAATTCATAATAGCAGAATACACATAAAAAATATTTTATATAAAAGACCAGACCATATACTGTATATAAACTAATTACTCTAGGAACCACTTGAGTTCAAAATCCACATAATGGGCCTGATTCAGAGCCGCTCGTAAGCGGCCGCTCGTTCGCTCCGAGAGATGTTCGCACATCTGCGCATGCGTATGGGTCGTAATGCACATGTGCCAACCAGTCAGTGCGGTCGGAAAACGTGTGTTCGCAAAATTGCGAGTGCCTGCTAATTTGAGTGACAGGATGAGGCGTTTGCGGGTGGTAACAGGGGAAGGTGCTTGAAAACGGGGAGTGGAGATCCGAACGCAGGCGTGCCAAACGGTCAAAACGGGCGTTTTAAGGGTGTGCATAATTAACAAAGCAGCGTCATCGACCATGTCACTTGGTTGTTTCATAGCCTGAACTGTTCGCATGATTGCGATAGGAAAATCCAACCACAAGCACTTCGAGCAGTTCAGACGGCTTTCGATGTACTCGATTAATCTAATAAATAGCGGAGATGACGTATGATGTGAGCGGCCAGGGGGCGTCTTTACAGAATAGCGAGCGCATGATTCGTTCGCTCGCTCAGACATAGAGGCGTCAACAGACCGCAAAGAGCGAACGCTCAATTTAAACAGCCGGCCCCTTTTTCTGAACGAGCGCGCGCAAATAGCGTCCGGCTCTGAATCAGGCCCAATGTCCCTTAGATTTTATTGTAACCAAATTAAAAATCATCTCATCTAATTTTTGGCAAGGTTTGTCTCAACACTCTTATTTTTCCAATTGGTTTTAACTTGATGGATCCCTAGGAAACGTTTAATGTGGTTTACACTCCTATTATGTTTGCAGGAAAAATGTTCTGACAGATGATGTGTTACCAGGCCTCTCCTGATATTGTACATGTGTTCTGCTGATCTCATTTTTAAACTCCTCGTGGTTTTCCCTGTATAAATTAGACAGCATATACATTCTAACAGGTACACCACATTTTGGGAATGACAATTAATAAAATCATGGATTTTGTACTTTTTTCCCTTTACTTCGAATTCAGTGGTTTTCACATCAAACACATTGACACATCTATGGAATCCTTTATTTCTAGATCTGGTTCTCATTCCTTCTGGAAGACTACTTCTTACCAACTTATTTTTTAGAGACTGTGCTTTTTTTGTAGATAAATACTGGTTTATCAGGAACATGGTCACCCAAAACTGGATCGTCTTTCAATATTTTCCAATTATTCCTAATAATCTGCTCTATTTTCTTATGGTGTGCATCATATTGTGTTAGGAAATCCCAATCGTAAGAAGGATTACCCTCATTCCTTTTGTCTTTTTCTTTAAGTAACTCCTTCCTTTCTATTCCATCTATATCCTGTTTGGTTTTACTTAATATATCATTTTTATATCCTTTATCTTCAAATCTTTTAGTCATTTCTTCGATTTGTCCATCCAGAATTTTCCCATCAGTACAATTCCTTTTCAGGCATTTAAACTGTCCTAGAGGGATACTTTCAAGCCACCTATGATGTTGTTCACTATTGACGTTAATATACGAATTTGAATCCGTAGGTTTCCTATGTGTCTTGGTGCTAATTTTTCCAGCATGTATATCAATTACCAAATCTAAAAAAGCCAATTGTATACAGCTTTTATTAAAAGTTAATTTGATATTAAAACAGTTTAAGTTTAAAAGATCCCAAAAAGACAAAAGGGAATCTGGCTCTCCTTTCCAAATAAAAAAGATGTCATCAATAAAACATCACCAGGCTACTAGGTTTGCCCCTTCCACTCTGTATACTTCTATAGTGGACTGCTCCCAATACGCTATAAAGAGGTTAGCATAGCTGGGGGCAAACCTGGTGCTCATGGCAAACCCCTTCTGCTGTAAATAATAGATCCCATTAAAATAAAAATAATTATTCAATTATTCAATAATAAACTCCTTCAAATGGTCAGAATAGTCACTCTCATCCAAAAATAATTTAACAGCTTCTTCCCCTTTACTCCAACCAATTATGTGGTAAAGAGTATTTACATCTGCACTCACCAAAGTGCACTTTTCTTCCCATTTGATCAGTTCCAATTTTCTTAAAACATCTTCAGTATCTTTGAGGAAAGAAGGGGTTTGAGTTACCAGTAGTTGAAGATAGGGATCAATCCAGGCTGACAGATTAGAAGTTATTGCTTCAATGCAAGCTAGCCCACCGCAACACCTTTGTATGGTGAGATACTGATGGACCATATGGTGATCTTTCATGCCGCTTATTTTTTATTGCTGCTAAAACATATATGTTGCACAAATATATACTGCTACAAATTGATGCTGTTATATTTAGTGATACTAATTGTTTTATATTATATTTTATGGTTTTGTTTATGAATTCATATTTTTAAACCAGTGGAATAAATATTTTTCCTTTCCCTGATTTCATGTCTTATTAGATATGTTGAGAGGTGTATGATCATTCATCTTAATAGGACCTAGCGCCATTCACTATACGTACCTATCTATTTGAAATCTTCCTGCTTTTGGCATGGTGCACTGAGGCTTAGACATTCTAATTCACCAGCCTGATCCAAGATCAGCGTAACATGATACATAATTCACAGTCAGTTCTGCCCAAACAAAGACTCCATTATATTGGGCAACACCTAATTTTTATTCCATGGTGGTGTGACTTCAAAAATACTAATATGAACTGAAACCATTTGCTGTGATCCTCAAATGCAAACTAAAACTGCTAACAGCAAACCTTAGATGACGCTGCAATTTCATATGGAATGCAGCTGTGAAAATATGCAAATAGTTACAAAGCTTACCCAAGCATAAGAACGCCTACCGACGCTTTCTCATATGCGTATGATGTTGCATACCTGCGTAAATATCGGTTACATCGACGCACATCAAGTGGCTATCTTGCCCTAGCGACAGGTCTGACCAGCCACAGACTTGCAGCTCTCCTGACACGCAGATCTCTTGCTGCTTAGCAGATTGCAAGGGCTAATTTATGCATGCTCATGTAACGGCGTCCAAGCGGTCAGATGAGCCTGCGTTTTATTGATCACCCCCTCCGTTCCTGTAACTCACTTTGCGATGGATTGCTTGGTGTGGCTGTAATCCCAATGGGATCACTGCGCACACGCAGTGCATCTTATACGCATGAGCGATGGTAAACAACCGCTCGGTCTGCGTACATAATCGCCATTGCGCCCATCTGTGAATTAGGCCCTTTGATCACAACAAATAAATGGCAAACTATAAGTTTGAATTGGGATGTAAAAGCAATTATACCACAAACATGAAATTCAAGCATATCTACTGTACACATATGTTGGCTTTTTTGTTATTTTATAAAATTACATTATGTACAGTTTACTCGTGGGAGATGCTTCCCATACCTTAAATTTATAAATGAAAAGCAGATGTAAATAATTATGACCAATAAAAATTGCACTTTAATACAGTATGTTTTCAATCTAGTCTCTACTTAAATATATGTTGTTTTGTATACTGTAATGTTACAGACAGTAACATTTTGATGCAGCACTATTATTGTCATTGTGAATCTTGTGCGAGAAATTAGGGGTTATTCATCTGCTGTTTTATTTATAAATGTCAGCATATACATCATTTTGGCTGATAAGTGACTGCACTTAAGTTACAATTCCACAGGCAGCAGTGAATATGAATTTAAAAGTACTAGAACACGGGCATCACAACTTCTATGGCTTATTTATTAAGATTCTCTTGTGAGTATTACAGCAGAACACAATCAGGTGGAAGTACTCTCAGGCAATCAGGTATGTTTCTACCATTTCTATCCATTAGTTGGGAAGTAGGTGGCTCTTCATCCTTTTTCAATTAACTTCTCTTCCTATTAAAATATTTTGTTTGGATTAGTGTCTCTGGCAGGGAGGGAGTTTTGGAAGCAGTGTGTTTATTTCATTACTCTGTTCATTACCACTGACAATAGACTGTTGTGTGTACACATACACCCATTTTTTTCTCTGACATTTCTTTTTCATTCACAGTGAAGTTCATGTAAGCCTCTCTTGGCAACATACACAACCTCCCTTTCTGATTCATCCAACTACAGTAACTGGCTCATTTACTGTATGTAGCATAGATACAGTAGAGATGTACAGTATGAGCGCACACACAGCCAGAAGATGTACGTGAAAGTATTCTATCTATTTTAAGAATTGCACTTGATGTGGCTAAAGCTGCGTACACACGGAACAATATATCGTTACGATATGAATAAAATTGATATCGTTCAATGATATATCGTTCATATTGTTCCGTCTGTATACAATGAATGACCAACGATGCGTGGTCCCACTGGACGATAACGATATCGTCCATCGGGCATGCATGCAGGTCAATCTGGACAATATCGTGCATTTTCCATAGGGGTTTGCGATCGTTGGTCGTTCATCGTTGGTGATATCTTTGGTGCGTGGATAAACAATATCGTTCATCCAGCACACCAGGAATTTCAAGGGAGATCGTTCAGCGATATTGTTAGCTGAACAGATCGTCCTGTTACCCAGCATTACTGTTACATCTTGGTTAAGAGATAAGGACATTTCTTGCTCAATACAGTCTGCTGAATTGAGGACTGATCTTTCTTGACCTTGCTAAAATGCTTTCAATGTCTTGGTTATTGCGCACAAATCTCTGTAGTATTAGTGTAAGCACATCAGCAAAACTGGATGTGTAGTATTTGTCCTTACTGCAAGGCAGCAATAAGAGCTTAATGATGTATGCAAGCCAGGGTTTCATGTTCCATATTTAATTTCTGTCAAAACTAAGAACATTTTATTTGGATGAAGATGCATCAGCTGCATTTTTATTTGCTTTGTTACTACTGACAGTAGCATTCGTACAATGTATTAGGTTATGGGTGTCTGAGCACAATTGCCTTTTATTCCTGAACCAGATATTAATTTATCAATTAGTGATACATTTTCATCCTCATCCTCATCTTCCCTCTGTGGATGATTACAATATCACTTCACTACACATATACTACACATAAGTCTGATTAATGCCCCTTTTAGACTGAAGACTCAGGAAATACACGTGAATTTCCGGGTCTCAATCCCCGGCCCTG